>NW_004624841.1:127512-137552 GCF_000247695.1 Heterocephalus glaber | reverse complement strand
CTTGTGGTAGCAAGATGCAGACACAAAGCCATACTTTCAGAATATCAGAAATTGAGTTTATTCAGTTACCCAAATTTTGATGGTTGTCAATTTAGCACAGCAAAATGAAAACCAGAAACATCCCACCTCCCCTGGGAAGGCAGGATGACTCACCTGCAGGACCAGCCCCACATGGGCCCTCCTCCCACCCAGGGGAGACTGCCCACCTCCTAGGGAGGCTTCTGTATGCTGGCTCACACACAACAGGCACAGGTTTATTCATAATTAAAGTGCATCCAGATTCCATCTACACCTATCAACTTTATTTATTTATTTATTATACCAGGGATCGAACTCAGCACCTTGTGCTTGTGAGGCAAGCACAGTGCCACTGAGCTAAATCCCTGGCCCCTGGCCCCTGGCCCCAATCAACTGTAATTTTGGTTAAATAGTTTTAAGGTCACAAAGGTGGGGCAGTTTTGAAGAGAAAGCAAACCGATCACACCATTACATGTCAGTACCCTTCCTACACCTGACCTCTGATAAACTTCCTTCGGAAAAGCAGACTGGCCTCAGGCATAACTGTGGCCCATGGAACAGAGAATTCACTCTGAGAAAGTGGTTACAGTCTCTAAAACTTTCTTCAAGCAAATCAGAACCCTGAACTAGTCTTCTCAAATCAGTGGCGTATTTGTGCAATACTCATCTTTACTGAAAAAAAAATTTAGTTTTGAGACCAGGTAATCCAAGCTGGCCTTTAATTCACTATGTAATTCAAGATGGCCTCAAACTCGTGATCTCAAAAAACAAACAAAACAAAACAAAATCCTCAGATCTCCCTGCCTTGGCCTCCTAAGTGCTGGGATTACAAGGATGTACACCACAACAGGCTACCTGAAATTATTTTTAAGTTGTCACTTAAACATGCTTCAGAGTCTACAGCACACTCTTCAGCAAACCCTTAACAGAGGCAGATCAAGCAGTCTCAGTTAAATACGGTATTTAGAAAATGCAGGAAAACACTGTTATTAAATATTTATTTGCAATAAAGTACTTGCCAGCCACTCCCAGGTCTTTAAACACCTTTCTCTTACAGAGGCAACTAGACTGTTACTTGACTTCAACCTTGAGAATTTTATTTTAGGAAACTCAGGCATAAGGTCATTGTAGAGGAAAGATCAGATATAGAAAAGCTAAGGGCTGGGAAAAGGAGTGAAGAGTAGATGAGCTTTTTCTTTTGCAAAGAACACTGGGAAAGTAGTTTAGTTGGAGGAGTGTGGCTAAAATGTTTGAGAAGAAAAGACTAAAATTCAGAGGGATTATCAGGACCATCTTTATCTCAATCACCTAATACACTCTGTATTTCATTTTTATTTTTTGTACTGGGGATCAAGCTCTGGACCTTGTGCTTCCGAGGCAGGTGCAGCACCACTGTGCTAAATCCCTGGCCCTACACTCTATTTCTAAAGCAGGGCGGCGCTGAGATTAACAAGTTCCTTTTCTCTTTGTAATTTTTTTTCTTTTCTTTTTAATTTAAGAGCTATCCCCCCTCCCCCGCCCCCGCCAGGAGGTGGAGGCACGAGGATCCTGATTCCATGTTCAAGCCCAGCCTGGGTGACTTAAAAAGACCTTGCTTCTATGAAACAAAATGTAGTTCTGGAGAAGGCCTGGGTTTCAATCCCCAGTATATAAAAAACCAAAAACTTTTGCAAAAAAATAGGGCCTTCTATGTTTCCTATACTGGTCCCAAACTCTTGGGGTCAAGAGATCCTCTGGCCTAAGCCTTTGGAATAGCTGAAAGTACAAGTGCAGCCCACAACACTTGGTTTTTAACAACTTACTTATACAACAAAAATGAGTAAATTTTGTTAATCATCTACAGCATTTAAAGGCTTTCACAGTTACCTACTCCTCATCAATCCAGTCTTTTAAATTGTTTAAGATATTAAATTGATCACTTCGCACAGTCCAGTTTTCTTTCATATACATCATCTTGCAATGTTTGCTACTGTTTAGCTAGTTTCTGTACGTTTGTGTGCTGATAAATAGAACAGAGACTATCTTACACTCAAGTACATGCAAATGTTACAATAACAGCTCTGGAACAGCTGATGGAATTTGTTGCTAGATTCGCTACTGTGGCATTAAAAACTGCTGTAGCTACAAGATGAAGACCAACAAACTCCAGAAACTTGAGTTGCATTAATGAGTGTGGAGCTGTGACTTACAAAGACAGAAGAGAACTTGGTCCTGAAAGAAACATAAAGAGCTTCAAAGAAACCAAATCAGATCCTGCAGAAAAACGAATATATTGATTTGTGTATGGGACTGGAAAATGCTGTCGCCAAGAGTGAAATGCACTCAATGCCCATTTTACAGAATCACGGCAATTTTGCTTAATATTTGCTATCCGCTGCCCTTCCTCCAACATCCTTGTTTGGATTTCAAGGGAGCCTGAGCTAGTGTTCCTGGTCTGGAGAACAAGGGAGTGGTAGGAAGAAGGCAGGGAATGCAGGAGAATGACAGCGTGTCCATTTTATATAATTTTGGAGCTGGAAGGGAAGTAAGAGGTCAAAGGGACTCCAACAGCTTTTAGCATAGGAAACTACAAAGCTAAATGGCAATTAAGCTCTAAAGGTAAACCCCAAGTGTGCGTGGGGTCAATGCAAATTTAGTGAATCATTAAACCATTAGCAACAACCTTTGCTCCCCTCTCAGGGACTACCATCCCAGCAGAAATTTTCTAGTAAAGAAAGGATTTCCAAAAACTGCCCTTGGAAGTCAGCTGGCAACAGAAAGCCAGCGACCGGGCTGAGGGAGACAAAGGGCCTGGCCCATCCCACCTCCAACAAAACCGTTCCCCTCCCTAGGTCTTTTACTTTCACTTTCCTTAATTTTTTTTTTATAACAATAAGGAAAAAGAGGTTTTGTTCTTTTCATTTTAGGTTACTTTTAAGCACCTTTAAAGATGTACAATATTTTGCAATATATTGGATGGGGAAATGAAAAAAATCTTTTATTTGCCAGAAGAAAGCAAATCTGACTAAATAAACCAAATCTGCAGAGATCCAAAACTCGAAACTACAGGATATCTCAGTGACTACCAAATTGTACCTGACTCGACTCTAGCTTTTCCTGAGTTCCAATTTGGAGCTAGCCAGGACGAGTACACACCCCCAGGGCTGTTTCATTCCATTGGCCGGCGAGCCGTGGTGTATACTGTCAGGACGCCTAGCGTTACCGGCAGAGATTTTACCCTGCCTGCACTTAAGAGGGGGCACAAAACACGTCGTCAGAATGTAAAAACTCAATTCTCAAGAGTAACGTGAGCTCAGTAAATTCCTTTGGTTACTAAAACTGTCTAGACTTCACACCTAGAATGCAAGTCACTTCCTATGTTTCTATGTCAGTTGTCACTGCTGTTGCAAAACGAAAAACATCACAAAACAACTTCAGGGTCTGCACTGGGGGAAAATCCTACAGTAGGCGCCCAAGAAAGCTTCCTGGTCAGCCTCGGAGGGACCAGTCACCGATGCCTTTTTCACAAGTGCATTTCGGCACGGTCCCCCCACCCCCATGGTGACCCTGATTCCGGGACGCAGAGGCCGGTGCACTGTCAGCTCTACAGGCAGCATCAGTGCAGCAAGGGGTCGGGTGACGAGGCGGCCGGGCCGCCGACGTGGAAGTTTGAAGGCGGAAAACCGCTGTTCGCGAGCCTGCCACACCCCGGACAGGGGGAGGGGACGCGCTCACCTCCCTTGCAGGGTGTGCGGTGCTGGCTGTGCTGGGCTCTGTAGCCCTCGATGACCTCCCAGGAACCGTCGTCGCGCCGGATGGGGAAGGAGACGCTCAGCACGTGGTTGCAGGGCTTGATAATGCGCAAGATGCCGCGCACGCGGTTGCGCTTCTGCTCCTCGCTCTCGCGGGTGCGCAGGTCCTCCACGAGCTTGTCCTCCACGATGTTGGCGCCGCGGTCGAAGAAGCCCTCCACCATCTTGAAGAAATTGGGGTCGTCCTCGCGCTCGGCCGCCGCATCGCTGTAGCGGCGGTAGGCAGGCGTCCCGAGGGCTGGCGGTGGGGCGACGACAGGAGGCGCGCGGGCCCAGCAGCCGAACAGAGCTGCGGGGTCGGTGGCGGAGGGCCCACCGCGGGACAGGAGCAGCGCCTCGCCCAGGCGGCGGTACATGGCGGCAGCAGAGGCGAGCCGGGCTGAGGCGAGGAGGAAGCGCTCGGCGACCGCTGCCCTTTTAAGCCGCTGCTTCCTGCCCCCGCGACTTTCCCCTCCCCTCCGCCGCAGTAGCCCGGCTGGGAGGACGGGCTTCGGGCGCCGTGCGCCGCCCAGGGCGCCGGGCCTCCGCCTCCGCCGCGGCCTCGCCCGGCCTCCAAGGCGGCGGCGCGCGCGCGGGGGGGAGGGGGCTGCTACGCACGCGCGCTGACCGGTGGGAGAGTTTGTGCGTGCGCGGTCGGGCCTGCGGCGCTCACAGGTACGCGCGTCGGAGGGAGTGTGGCACGGAGTGGAGAGGGGCTGGTCTCAGACCTGGGGGTGCGGAGAGGCTGAGGGGCCGGGAGCGCCGCAGCGGGGAGGCCGGGGTCTGGCCGTTGGCCTGGGGGTTGTGAGTCACCGCCACTCCTTTCCGCCCGCGGGCGCTCAGCGGAGGACGGCGTGGGGGTGGGGGTGGCCTGTACCCGGAACCCAGTGCATGAAGCGCGGGCGCCCAGCCGGAAGGCGAAGCGGAGCCCGGCGCCGAGAGGTTCGGTTCCGTCCAGTCGCGCTGTGGAGGGACAGGGCGTCCCCAGCCGCCTGCCTTTGCCACTAGGATTCTGATGTCCCGTTCAGCTCAGCGCTGTGGAGACGACACGGTGAGACAAAGCATTGTGGTCTCCTGCGGTTTGCTGGCTTCTTCCCCCTTTCCAGAGCTTTTGAGACAAGGTCTCCTTATGTAGTTCAGGCTGGCCTTAAACTCACTATGTAGACCAGGCTGGCCTCCCAACTCGGTCCTCCTGCCTCAGGCTCCTTGGTGCTGAGAGTCCAGCGGTGTGCCACCGCAGTGGCTAGGCCTTCGCCCTTGAAAATGATCTGAAGTAAAACAAGGACACTAGAAATGCGACAGTGTCCCTAGGAAAGGCTCGGGGATGCTTGTATTCGTTAAATGGTTCAGGACATGATTTGAAAATTTGAGTGTTCAGTTTCATACTTGGACAGATTCACAGGAGAGGCCGAACCAGCCTACTCCCCGTGGTATGTCCGTGCCACTGGGTCCCCAAGGAGATGAGATGCCACCCCCCCCACTTTTGACGGCTTTAACATCTCACTTATTGTAAATTTAAAAAATGAATTTCTATTAATGTTTGGAGTCTATAATAATTACATGCATTGCCGGGGGGGGGCTGATGGTGTTAATGCACATAGCACATCTTAATTCGTTTTACTTCCCCTTCTATTAGTCATCTATTAAATGACTGCCTCCTATGAAAGAGAAAGTTGAAACATGAGGTCATCGCCTAGATGGGTTACATTAAGAGCACCTATCAGTGAACTCTGAAAGCAAAAGTTACCTTTTCTTACAGAGGGAGCTTACACTTTACCTTATTTGCTAAATAAATGGTAGCCTTAATATTTGTATAGTGTTTTTCCACGAAAAATATCCTCTGACCTGTGTCCTGAATTTGTCTTGCTGGTCAAAAGATGAAAGTACTAGTTTCTCTTCACTGGAGAGCATTCTCATTTTTTTCTCTGTACATTGTTAAAATCAAAACACACCCCTGAGGTTTCCAAATAACCCCCTAAAAACTAGTGTTATTTTCAAATCTTTAACCTCTGAAGCATATGCAAATGCTTTACTTTTCAAATTAAATTTTTTGATAGGTTTTGAGGAAAATAGTTTTAAGAGCTTAGTTTTATCTCTTGTTTATCTTTGTTTCTGATAACCACAGCCTTCAGAAAGATAAATGTTTAACTTTATATTTTCTAGGGCTTGTTCCCTGTCAAGAAGGTGGACTTGAACTTTTAGAAGGGGCGAGGAATAGAGCTGTGAAGTATTTATTTATTTATCTATCTATCTATCTATCTATCTATTTATTTATTTTTTGGTACCAGGGATGGAACTCCGGTCCTTGCACTTTGGGGCAGGCAGTGAAACCACTGAGCTAAATTCCCATTTGTGAAGTTGTTTTTTTATTGACCATGTCTTTTGTATAGGTGTCCTACAAATTGGCTCCAAGAGAATCCTGTAAATCTTTTTTATAAAACAATAAAAAACCAAAATCTTCTTTATGTTTTAAAATTTTATTTAAGTTGTAAAAATAATTCCAATTGAGAAGATAATTTTAAAAAGTAAAATTATCTAGCCACACTCCCTCTACTCACATTTAGTATATGGTAGGAGTTATTTCTTTCCCTTCTGGAGAAGGTATTGCAATTATTATTGTTTTAGAATTTTTTAGATAGGGTCTTGCTATATAGTTTGGGCTGGCCTTGAGCTCACTACATAGCCCACAGTGGTCTTGAACTCTTGGTGATATGGGGAATAGATGTAACTCCCAGACCTGCTAGATATCTGAAACAAAATTTGTGTTCTCAAAAATAGAAGAGTGAATTCTAGAACATTGGAGGTTAAGAGTAGGAAAATTTATTGAGAAAAAGATAGCTTCTGTCTAAGAGAGACAGAAGGGGGCCTGGAAAGTGGGTTGCCTGGGACCCTGTTTTCTATGGAGTTTTTATGGAGCAAAGCCACAGGTGAGCAGGTTCAAGGTGGGACAAAACTATAGTCAATTAGTAAGATTACAAGTACATTGACTTGGGTGGTAATATTGACCCAATGGGAAATCACAAGGTGGGTATGAGGTGGAACAAAATTATGATCAACCAATAAGATTACAACAAATATAGTTGCTTAGGTAATATTGATTAAATGGGGGTCAAATGGGGAAGCAAGTCACCTAGCAAGCAAGCAAGAAACAAACAAAAATTTTTGGTAAGGAATGGGTCAGGGATTTTTCCTGGAAGCAACTGGTTAAGGCCTTGGTTTCCTACCCAGTTGATTGATACCTATTTAGAATGTCAATCACTGCTCTTCATCCCTAGGGGAAGTACTTGGGGGTAGTAGGTTTTCTCTTTTTATAATATTGATCTTCAGTGAATGTGTCTGGATTATCTCTCATACTGACTCCTCCAGGGGGAGCCCTGTTTAATGGCCTACAAGATGGGTAATTAATTTACCTATCTATAATATTTCCCCCTCTGAAGAAGTACCCCTAAATGCCATGAAGGGACAAGGGGTAAAGGCCTTTCTGATTACTTCTGGCTGAAGAGGGTGGTAGCTGAGATCGGCAGTCAGAGATACTCCACTGAGGGTCTAGCTAAAGATCCTTTATCTAAAGTTATTTCTTCATCTTCTAATCTGTTCCCTTAATAAGCTGTTTTTATCAAAGTGGCTTTGTAGTATAATTTAAAGTAAGGGATTGGTACCCTCTGCCTTGCCTTTGTTGCCCAGAATTGCCTTTGCTATTCTAGGTCTCTTTTGGTTCCAAATGAATTTTAGGATTGTTTTTTCTAATTCTGTGAGATATGCTGTTGGAATTTTCATTGGGATTGCATTAAATCTGTATAACAATTTTGGAAGTATGGCCATTTTCACTGTAGTGGTTCTTCCTATCCAAAAACAAGGGATGTCTTTCCATTTTCTGATATCCTCTTCAATCTCCTTTTTCAGAGTACTGTAGTTTTCAATGTAGAGGTCTTTTACTTCCTTCCTTAGATTGATTTCTAGATATTTCATTTTTTTTATGCTATTGTGAAAACTGTTGTTTCCCCAGTTCGTCTCTCAGTTATTTGTTTACAGGAAGGCTATTGATTTTTTTGTGTTGACTTTGCATCCAGCTGCACAACTGAATTTGGTTATTAAATCTAGAAGTCTTTTGGTGAAGTTTTCGGGGTCTTCTATGTAGAATATCATGTCATCCACAAATAATGATAATTTAACTTCTTCCTTTCCTATCCTTAATTCCTTTTATTTCTTTCTCTTGCCTAATTGCTCTGACTAATGTTTCCAGAACTATGTTGAACTAGAGTAGTGGCAGTGGACATCCTTGTCTTGTTCCTGATTTTAAAGTGAAAGCTTTCAGTTTTTGTCCGTTTAGAATGATGTTGGTTATTGGTTTTTCATAGATGGCTTTTATCAGGTTGTGATAAAAACCACCTATTCCAATTTTCTGTAGTATTATTATCATGAATGGGTTTTGGTCCTTGTCAGACAGTTTTTCTGCATCTTTTGAGAGGATCATGTGATTTTTGTCCTTGGTTCTGTTAATATAGTGTATTACATTTATTGATTTGTGGATGTTGAACCATCCCTGCCTCCCTGGGATAAATTCAACTTGGTCATAATGTATTGCCTTCTTGATGATTTGCTGCATTCTGTTTGCCAGTATGTTATTGAGGATTTTTGCATCTATGTTCATTAGGGAGATTGGCCTGTAGTTCTCTTTTTTGGTTGGATCCTTCTCTGGCTTTGGTGTCAGGGTAATGCTTGCTTTCAGGAATGAATTTGGGAGTATTACTTCCCTTTCAATTTCATTAAAAAGCTTGAGAAATAGCAACATTAGATCTTCTCTAAATTTCTTGTAGAATTTAGCAGAGAATATGTCCAGAGGCTGGGCTTTTCTTTGTTGGTAGATTTTTTTTTTTGGTACCAGGGATCGAACTCGGGACCTTGTGCTTTCGAGGCAGGTGCCGGAACCACTGAGCTAAATCCCTGGCCTGTTGGTAGGTTTTTAATTGTATCTTCAATTTCATTGGGTGATATTGGTTTATTTAGAATTTTTGTATCCTTTTTTTTTTTTTTGGTACCAGGGATCAAACTTGGGACCGTGCGCTTGCAAGGCAGTCACGGCATCACTGAGCTAAATCCCCAGCCCTATTAATTAAATTTTTTTTTTTTGTATGGGATAATTTTAATCTTTTGCATTTACTTAAGCATATTCTATGAGCTAGTATGTGGTCTCTTTTGGAGAATATCACATGTGCAGCTGATGTGTATTCTGTGTATTCTGATGTTTTGGGGTAGAACACTCTGTAGACATCTACAAAGTCCATTTGTTCAAAAGTTTGGTTCAGTTCTAATATTTCATTGTTGATTTTTTTTGTCTAATTGATCTATTTGTGACAGTGGAGTGTTGAGGTCCTCCATTACAATTGTATTAGTACTCATTTGATTTTTCACATGTTAATATTTGTTTTATATAGTTGGGTGCAGTGCTCTTTGGTGCATGTATATTTATGATTGTTAGCTATTTTTCTTGGATTGTTCCTTTCACAAGCATGTCCTTCTTTGTCTCTCTTAATCAGTCTTATCTTAAGATCCACTTTTTCTGTAAATAGAACAGTTATACCTGCTTTTTTCCAGGTTCTTGTGGCATGGAATATTGTTTTCTATCCGTTGATTTTCAGTCTATGAATTAGTTTTTCAATTAAATGTGTTTCTTTTATGCAGCATATTGTTAGATCTTGGTTCTTGATCCATTTTTTGTTTTGATTGGTGTTTCTTTTGATTGGTGAATTGAGACCATTAACATTGATGGTTACAACTGATATGTACTGTCTTATCTCTGTCATGTTATTTTCCTGCTGTTGGCTTCCTTCTTTCCTTTTCTGTTTAATTTCTTGCCTTGCCTGGTGGATTCATTCTGTTGAGGTTCATGGAGTTGTTATCTTTATTGTCTCTTTTTAGAATACCCTTCGGAACACATTGGAGTGCTGGTTTGGTGGTCATGAATTTCTTCAGGTGTTCTTTGTCATGGAAGTATATTATTTCTCCATCAATTTTGAAGGGTAGTTTTACAGGGTACATCAATTTGGGTTGGAGGTTGTTTTCCTTTAGAGCTTGAAATACACTCCAAGCTCTCCTTGACTTGAGAGTTTGTGTTGAAAAGTCTGCTGTGATTCTGACGGGCTTTCCTTTATAGGTGATTTGTTTGTTTTGTCTAAGAGCTTTTAATATTCTATCCTTGTGTTGAATTTCTGGAATCTTGACTGTTATATGCCTTGGGGAAGATTTTTTTTT
>NW_004624841.1:89768-100717 GCF_000247695.1 Heterocephalus glaber | reverse complement strand
TTTTTTTTTGTAGTGCTGGTTTTGCGGTCTTGAATTTCTTTGTCATGGAAATACCTTATTTCTCCATCAATTTTGAAATAAAGTTTTAAAGTTTTGCAAGATATGTAAGTCTGGGTTTAAAGTAGTTCTTTTTTTTTTTCTTGGTACTAGGGATTGAACTCAAGACCTGGAGCTTGCAAGGCTGGCATGCACCACTGAGCTAAATCCCGGGCCCAGGAAGTTGTTACCTTTTAGGACTTGAAATACTTCACTTCAAGCTCTCCTGATCTTTAAGGTTTGTGTTGAGAAGTCTGTTGTAATTGTTATGGGATAACCTGTATAAGTGATTTATTGCTTTTCTCTAACAGCTTTTAAAATTCTGTCCCTGTGTTGACTTCTGTTATTTTAACTATGTTGTGACAGGGAGAGGGTCTCTTTTGATCATGTTTATTTGGGGCTCTACATGCTTCATTTATTTGTATGTTTAATTCTTTCCTGATATTTGGAAAGTTTTCTATTATTTCTGTAAACAGTTGTGTTAAGCCCCTTGTGCTGTCTTCTGATTTTTCCCTTATTCAAATTAATCTTAGATTAGTCTTCTTTGCATCATCCAAGCTGTTGCATCCATTTTTCATGTTCTCTTGTTGTTTTGAAGTTATCTCTGAGTAATTTCTCTGAGTAATTTGTCTTTTTTGAGACAAGATCTCTCCATATATGTAGTTCAGGCTGGCTTGGAACTCATGGTGATCCTCCTGCCTTAGCATACCGGGTAACTAGGATTACAGGTATGCGCTACCATGCCCGGCAGTAATTGGTCTTCGAAAGCATCCCTGTGTTCCGTCCTCACATTGGTCCCGTCCACTGCCTGTACTTTCCATAAAATTTTTAATTGCCTGGATTTCTATTTGCAACCCTTTCGTGGACTCTAGTTCTTTGCTAAACTGACCATTCACAATATTTTATCATTTTGTTTAGCTCAGCAAGCTTTTTATTAGTGTCATCTGAAAACTCCCTGATTGTTTTGTTTCTTCCCTCTGTTGCCTGACTAGCTGTATTTTGTGTGAGCCCTCCAAGCACCTCATCCAGGTCTGTGTTTTAGTCTCCTCTGTTATCCTTTCACGTAATTTGGCTGTGTGGCTTTGCCTTCCTCTCAATACTCCATCTACTGGCTTTGGCAGAGTTGGGAGTTTTGGGAGGCATTTTGTTGCCTTGTCTTCTCATGTTTCTGTTTGTTTCTTTGTTTTGTTTTGTGCTTAAATTTATGGGATTTTATAGTGAAAGGCTATGTTGCCAGTATGGTGCTCTCTTTAGTCTGCTTTTCAGTGATGCATTCAGGGTGTGACTAAATAGAGTCCTTTGCCTCTGTCCCAAGATCCAGTCACCTCTGTTAATATAGGGATAGGGTATGCAGTGTAGTTTACTCAGCACCCAGTCCTCTGGGAACAGACTGCAGTGATGTTAGTCACAAAAGTAGTTGCTGTGGTCACCTTTCCAGAGGTGATTATTGGGCAAGCTCAGTCTTTCGCCTCAGTCTGTAACTGTAGCTGGCTTCCAGGCTTATGTGCTCCTGCATCTTCGGTACCAGAAGCCACCATTGCTGATGCTTAGGTTCCCCTAAGCTCACCTACACCACTTGCCTGCCACATACTCTGCCACTGTAAAGCACCGTTATGGTGAAGCTTGCAAAGGCTGGTAAAAAAAACCAAGATGACCCCAAGAAAATAGCACCTTTCCTAAAGGAGGTAGGAGACAGTGATGATGAGGAAATGTCAGATGATGAACAAGATGACAGCAGCAGAGAAGAGGTTGTCTTCCCTCAGGATAAACCAAGAAGGCTCCATGACTACAGCATAATATTGTCGATGAGTGAGTTAGAACAATAGAAATGTGCCACACTCTGTGCCAGATTTAAGCCCCTTTATTATAGCTGGTGGCCGAAGGGGGCTAACTCCCAGAAAGTTTCCTCGGCAATGGGAAGCAGTTTGATTTCTCCTTTTAAATCATGCTTTCAGGTGGGGAGGGCTCAGGGGAGAGCAAGCGGAATCTTACAGAAGCAGAACCATGCCAGGTTAGTGGAGGTACAAGGAAGTTTCACACTCTTAGGTGAGCTACAAAACATCATGCAACTGCAGCAAGTTTACTGCCAAGCAGGATGTGGGGGTTTTGGGTGCTTTGTTCATGTGCAAGCACTTTGTTCAAGCACAGGTCAAGATGGCATTGAGGCACAAGATGGAGTCAGGTTGGCTATCACAATAAAAAGCAGTGTTGAAGAGGAAGACGACTCTGAAGAAGCTATGGAGACCACACAGGCCAAAGGAAAGAAAGCTCCTGGGAAAGCCAAGAATATGGCTGAGGAGGAAGAGGATGTTGAAGATGATGAAGATAATGAGGATGAAAAAGAGGACAAAGGAGAGAAGGATGAGCCTGTCAAAGAAGCACTTGGAAAACAAAAGAAGGAAATGACCAAACAGAAGGCAGCTCCTGAAGCCACCAAACAGAAGGTGAAAGGCACAGAACCAACTACAGCTTACAGTCTCTTTGTTGGAAATCTGAATTCTTAACAAATCTGCTCCTGAATTAAAAACTGGTAGCCAGGCATGATAGCACACGCCTGTGATCCCAACACTGGGGAGGCTGAGACAGGAGGATTGCTGCAGATTCAAAGCTAGCCTGGGCTACATAGTGAGTTCAAGGCCAGCCCAAACTACATAGTGAGACCTTGTCTCAAAAAATACCCAGAAAAATAAAATAAAATAAAAAACCTGATATCAGTGAAGTTTTTGCTAAAAATGATCTCACTACTGTGGATGTCAGAATTGGTACAAATTCAAAGTTTGGCTGTGTGGACTTTGAATCTGCTGAAGACCTGGAAAAGGCTTTGGGATTCACTGGCTTAAAAGTCTTCAGCAGAGAAATTAAACTAGAGAAACCCAAAGGTAAAAATAGTAAGATAAATCAAGATAAAAGAACACTTTTGGCCAAAAATCTTCCTTCCAAAGTCACTCAGGATGAATTAAAAGTGTTTGAAGATGCCATAGATATCAGATTGGTCAGAAAGGATGGGAAGAGTAAAGGGATTGCTTATATTGAATTTAAGACAGAATTTGATGGATAGAATACCTTTGAAGAAAAGGAACAGAAATTGATGGGTAATCGGTTTCTCTACTACCCTGGGAGAAAGGTCAAAATCAAGACTACAGAGTCAAGAACAGCACTTGGATGGTGAGTCAAAAACTCTGTATTTAAACAACCTCTCTTACAGGGCAACAGAAGAAACTCTTCAGGAAGTATTTAAGAAGGCAACTTGTATCAAAGTGTCCCAGAGCCAAAATAGCATATCTAAAGGGTATGTGTTCGTAGAATTTGCTTCATTTGAAGAGGCTAAAGAACCTTTAAACTTCTGAAGTAAAAGGGAAATTGAAGACAGAATGATCAAAATGAAGCTGCAAGGACCCAGGTGGTGGTAAACCAGCCATTCAGAATTCTCTTTGTCAGGGTCTGTCTGAGGAAACCACCAAAGAGACCATGAAGGAATCATTTGACAGCTCTGTTGGAGCAAGGGTAGTCACTGACTGGGAAACCAGCTCCAGTGAGTTGGTTTTGTAGACTTCAACAGTGAGATAGATGCTAAGGCCACCAAGGAGGCCATGGAAAATGGTGAAATTGACGAAACAAAGTTAGCTTGGACTGGGCAAAGCCTAAGAGTGAAGATTGCTTCAGAGGCTGTGGTGATGGCAGAGGAGGCTTTGGGGTCCAAGCCAGCGGCAGAGGCAGCCGAGTCTGATTTGGAGGCAAAGTCCAGGAAGGCGTTGGCAGAGAAAAGCGGCTTCTGAGGTGGCAGAAGAGGAGGAGGAGACCAGAAGCCACAAGAAAAGAAGATGAGGGCTGGGGATTTAGCTCAGTGGGACTGTACCTGTCTTGCAAGTGCAAAGTTCTGAGTTTGATCCCTGATACCAAAAAAAAAAAGGAAAGAAAAAGATAAAAAGCAAATGAAGTTTGACTGGTCCCTTGTGTCCCTGTATCTATTCCTTTGGAAAGAAAGAGCTCTAGGGTTTTACTCTGTTACCTGTTGAAGACAGGGCTCTTGAGGACATTCCAAGCTGGTGTGCATCTTGTCTATTTGGAAAGTATGGAGATGACATTTCAGGAGCGATATACCTACCCTGTTGGTTTTAATTTTTTAATTTTTACTTATTTATTTTTTACACGTGTCTGATTTATTTCACTTAAGAGTATGGTCTAAAGGTACATCCATTTAGCTAGAAATGTCTTGTTTGTCTTTCTTTATGGCTGAATAGTCCTCCATTGAATAAAAAACCACATCTTTTTATCCATTCATCGGTTGTTGGGCATTTGAGCTGTTTCCAAGATTTAGCTATTGCAAACTGTGCTGCTATAAATGTGGGTGTGCATATATCACTGTGGTATGATGGTTTTAATTCTTTCAGGAAGATACCAAGTAGAGGGATAGCTGGGTCAGATGGAACCTCAACTACCCTGTTGGTTTTGACTTGAGATTCATAAACTTTTTTTTTTTTGGTACTGGGGATCGAACTTGGGCTAAATCCCCGGCCTTCATAAATTTTTTAAAGAGATAATAGAGCTAACCCTGATCTCTTAAGTTTTGAATTTGTATTGTTTCATCCCATGTTCAAAACCATTTATTTCCTACAAATAGTTTTTGTGTGTGTTGGGGGTTGTAAATGAAAGCAGAATGTTCTATGATTTTTGCTTCAGTGATTTTAGGACAAAAGTGCTAAACTCTGAAACAAACAAATAAAACAAAAAAACCCAAAGGTAATCCAGGTATTATTAACAAACTAGGTATTGTCATACCATAAGAACCAATAATGTAAGCATTATTAACCTGGAGTTCTTCTCTAAGGTTCTTCTCTATACGATTGTAGTATAACAAATATTTATATACAGCAAGTATCTACCTCTACTAATGATGGAAAACAATTTAATAGTGGTAATATAGAGTTAACTATCCAAAGATTAATAAAACCTAATTGTCACACTATTAAAGATAATACGGGAGCTGGGGATTTAGCTCAGTGGTTCTGCCGCCTGCCTCGCAAGTGAAAGGTCCCGAGTTCTATCCCCAGTACCAAAAAAAAAAAAAAACAAAAAAAACTCTGCCCTAAGAAAAAAAAAAAAAAAAAAAGACAATGGGGGTTGGGAATGGGAGAATGCAAAAAAAATTGAAAAATTAAACATTTGGAGATGAGAAGTTGGAGTAAAAGTGTGATAAGGGATCCTACCATGGAATAGAAGGATATTTATAGAATTAGGTAAAGGTAACAGAAGGTAGATCATTGAGAAATTGAAGATAAAAGAAAAATTATGGAGAATAATAATAAAAACAAAAGGAAAGAAAAAAAGCCCGGGCGTATGAAAAAGAAGAAAAAGATAGGAAAAAGAAAATGAGTCATAAACAGAGAATGTGTTTTTGAGTGGTTTCCTTCTAGGATCTGCAGTTTTGATATCTAGCAAGTCTTGGTTATCTCTCCTTTGCTTTCTGGCCTGTGGGTTTGTGAGATGTGCCCCCTATTTCAGTGGCTCCGCTACTCCATGCTGTGGCAATGTTCATGCCAAAACATGGCCTTGCTCCAGTTGGTAGATGGGGCAGGCAGTAGACCTCAGATCTGTGCTGGATGTAGGCAGCAGGGCAAGGGTTCAAGTACTTATTGCTGGCAAGCACTTTCAGACCCAGGTGTTTGAGTGCAACTCAAGCTGGACCGGGATTCTCACTGTGAAGGGTGGGACCGGCGTCCTTCCTGGCCTGTGTTTAAACTTCTCAGGATCGCCTAGCCTACTCCCTGTCTGCACCTTTTTCCTGTGGCTATCTCTTACCCAGGCACTGTGAGAAGGTAACACTGGGAGCCCTCAGGTGAAGTTGTTTTCAGTTGTTCTGAGTCTCATTTAAATAATCAACCCTTCCCAAAATGGTACCTGATCAAGTACTCTCTGGCAATATGGTGGGGACCCATGTTTGAATCTCTCTGGCTGTTGGCTTCTGTGTAGAGTTCCCTCCGAGCAAAACCATGTGCTGGTTTTTCAGTTCACAAAGACCATGGGCCCTGCTGCCATTTATCCTTGGATCTCCCAGCTCTGGGTATTTACTTTGTTTATGGGGACCCCAGTTCCCTTCTCTGCAAGCTTTTGGAGCCAGGGAAAGAGTCCAAATTGTTTTCTTATCTCTGTGTTGTGGGCTAACTTCTTTGTAGCTTCTTATTTTCCTGTCTGTTTCTTTTTTGATTCCTGGCATCTACTTCTGTTTTTTTTTCTTCAACAAGTTATTTTCCAGCGTCTGGATTCTGGATCTTGGAGAGGCTGAATTTTGCTGCCTGTTAGTATTCCACCATTTTCCTTCTCTTAAACCAGAATTTTGAAGACAATGGAATTATAGTCATAATGTGCTGAGCAAAAAACCCCCCAATCATCCAATGATTCTATATCTAGCAGAAAGAGCCTTCAAAAATAAATGCAAAATAAGCACATTTTGGGGTATACCAAAAATTAAAAGAATTTGTTTCCAGCAGACCTGGAGTACCAAAAACCTTAATAACAAATATAGCATTTATAGCATATAGAACAGTAGAATATAAAACCATGGGAACACAAAAGGAAGGTGATAGAATTATATTATCGTAAGTTTCTAATTCTGTGAGGTAGAACACTGCTATTTGAAGGTAGATGGTAATAATTTCAAGATGCTTATTTTAATCTCTAGAACAACTGCTAAAAAATAACATCAGTCTGAGCAAGATTAACTGCTATGGAATTGCTCTCCAACTATAAACAGCTAGAAGACAGGACAAAGATATATGAAAAAACTTATTTTCAGACATTAGGTTGTAGGCAGTGCAGGATGCTGATCCCTGAGGGAGGGAAGTAAGCAACATGAGCTCTACAGATGTCCCAGCATGCTGTCTCCAGGAAGTTTCCAGATTGGATTGGAGCAGATAGAACACAGGAGAGTTTGGTGAAGCCAGGGCACCTGGAATCTGTGGGGGCAGAAAACTGTGAGGGCATGACAAATCTATAGAAGTGAGGGATCTCTGGAGATCCATAGACCGGTGCTCTGGAATGAATACTCAACCAGAGTATTCTGGTTGAATACTCTGCATGTGCAAAATATGAAAGTCTACAATGCTGGGGAAAGTCACATTGCAAACCAATATGCTGAACAATTCTAAGAGCTCACATGAAAATTTGTTTCACTAAGCATAGTGAGAGGCTCATTTATGAGGCATTGGCTAGAGTCCTTGGAATGGAGTAAAATTAGCCACAGACTAAAGGCCTCTTTAAACCCACCCTAATAAAACTTAAAAGCCAAATTCAAGATACTTCACACTTATAATTCCAGAACTCTGGGAGGCTGAGGCAGGAAGACTACAAATTTGAGCTCAGTCTGGTTAATATAGCAACTTGGCCAGACTCTGTCTCAAAAGAAAAAAATAAAAAATGGATTAGGGGTGTAGCTCAGTGCAAATGCCCTGGGTTCAAGCCCCAGTACTGATAAAAATCAAATCATGTCAAAAGGAAGTAAATAAATTGTGTGCCAAAACTAATTACAATTCTCTCTAAAAGAATACTGTCAAGTTCAGTACCCACCAACTGAAATTTTGTTCAACATCAAATAAAAGATGACTTAGTGTGCAAATAAAACCAGGAGAATGACCATAGGTAGAAGAAAGAACAATCAGTAGAGACTCAGAAATGCAGAATAATAAGAAATCATTCTGATGTTTGAATTATCAGAAAAGTATATTAAAAGTTATAAATGTATTCCATGTAGAAGATAGAGTAAGATATAAATGAAAAGAAATGAGTGATAGGTCCCTCGTATGTTTATAGTGGCACAGTTTGTAATAGCTAAATCTTGGAAATAGCCGTCAATCAATGAGTGGATAAAGAAGATGTGGTTTTTTTATACAATGGAGTATTACTCTGCCATAAAGAAGGATGAGCTTCAGACATTCATAGCTAAATGGATAGACCTTGAGACCATACTCAAGTGAAATAAATGAGATACACATGTTTAAATACCACATTGTTTTCTCTTGTGTGAGAAACCGAAAGTGGAAATAGGGACTGTAATGTGTAATGATATTGGGAAATGGGAAATGGGAAGAAAATGTTCAAATGGGAAGGGGAACAAGGAAGGAGGGTGGGAGAAAGAAGGAAGGGACAAGAAAAACAGTGAAAATAAAAGGAAAAAATGGAAACAAAGCTTTTGTACATGGGGAGGGGAGTGGTGTGGGGGGGGATGGGATAAAATAAAATTTATTTTAAAAACCAATCAGTAAGTGGGCAAATTAACTGAACAGACACTTCTCAGAAAAAAAAAGAAAAAAAGAAAAGACAAAAGAGTGATAGGTAAAAACGATTCAAATATTATACAGTAGTACCTTGGTTCACAAACTTAATTCTTTCCACAGTTCTGGTTGAAAACTGAATTGGACAAGAACCAAATCAAGTTCAGTGGTTAGGTTCAATGTTGACTTTATGGGGAAATTTAATTCAGTCCTCATCCAGTTCAGTTTGCAACCAGATTGGTGCAAAGAATTAAGTTCATGAACCGAGATACCACCATATCTAAAAATAAAAATAACAGTGTCCAAAATGAAAACAATACACACATGCACAGAAAAGTGAGGTTAGTAGCAGATTAGACACTGCAGAAGGAAAGATAATTGAGCGTGAAGATACAGCAAAAATGAAGCACAAAGAGTGGACCAAAATTAATAGCACATCAGTTATCTGTGGAAAAATAGCAAGTTGTCTAATGTGTTTAATTGGAGTTCCAGGAAAGAGGTGGGTAGGGAGGAAAATTATTTGAAGAAATACTGACTAAAAAATTTCTAAATTTGAAAACTATAAAGGTTCAGACCCAGGAAATTCAATAAACTCCAAGTAGAATGAAGATAAATACAATCATACCTAGACGCATAATAATGAAATTGCTGAAATCTAGCAATAAAATGAAAAGTTATTAAAAGTTGCCAAAGAAAACAGAACATATTACTTACAGGGGAGCAAAGCTAAGTATTACAGAATGAATATATGTATCCATACAAAATCCATTAGTTGAAATACCAGCCCCTTGTGTGATGAAATGAGAGTTGGGGCCTGGGAGGTGATTAGGTTACAAGAGTGAGATTGGTGAAAAGGACCCTGGAGAGTTCTCTTGCATTCTTTTCACTGTGAGTTTACACGAAGTCTGTGACCTGGAAGAGAACCTTCAATAGAACCTGGCCATGTTTAGTACCCCATCTCAGACTTCTACACTCCAGAACTGGGAATATTTCAGTTTCTGTAAGCTACTCAGTATATGATATTTTGTTATAGTATACCTAACTGACTAAGACACTAAGATAAAACAATGTAAGCCCAAAGACAATGGAGCAGTCCCTTCAAAGTACTTAAAAAAAATAAAAGCTGTCAGTTTAGAGTTCTATAGTCAATAAAAATATCTTTACAATTTTTTTTTCAGTACTGGGGATTGACACCAAAGCTGCCCTACTATAGAGCCATTTCCCCAGTCCTTTTTATTTTGAGACACTAAGTTGCCCAGACTGGCTCCAAACTTTTAGTCCTCTTGCCTTAGCCTCCCCAGTTGACTAGGATTACTGGCATATACCACCAAACCTGGTAAGAATTTCTTCAAACTAACAAAGGTGAGAGAATTTCTTATCTGAAAGGTAGGCTGGGGATGGTGGCACATGCCTGTAACTCCAGCACTGAGGAGGCTGAGGCAGGAGGATTTTTGTGAGATCTAGGCCAGCCTGTGTTACATAGTAAGCTCAAGGCCAGACTGAACTACATAATGAGACCCTGTCTCAAAAAGCCAGAAGGGAAAAAACAAGTTACTCAGAACCAAAATTACACCGGAAGGGAAGTTGGATGTATAGGTAGAACTAGAACTGTTACTTATGTGGGTTCCTTGCTTTTTTTTTGTTTTTTTTTTTGTACCAGGGAGGTTCATTGTTTTTAAACTTGTTTCTATAAAAAAAATAGTTGCAGTATATTTTGGGGTTTATAACATTTCATATTTCTCTCACATACAGATGGGCCCCTGGCTTATGAGCATTTAGCGAAATGATGCTTTGAGAGTAGTGTGAAAATGATAAGCATTCAGTTGAAACCGTCCCTTGAATTTTGCCTCTGATCCTTTCCCAGGTGAGTGGTCTGTGGTGGGACCCTCTCTGTCTTTTTCTTTTTTTTTTTTTTTGGTACCAGGGATCAAACTCCGGTCCTTGCGCTTGCAAGGCAGGTGACGGAACCACTGGGCTAAATCCCCGGCCCATGGGACCCTCTCTGTTAATGCTGGGCAGTGGCAGTTCCAGGCAGCCCCGCGATTGTGAAGATAAACAACCAAGAGTTTACAGTGGGCTATGTTGCTAAGCTAGGATGTGGAGCAAGGTAACTAATTTATTCCTAAATGTCCTCTAAGCCCATGTTAGATGTTTCCTGATTCTCAAATATGCATTTTTACTGATTCAAACACGTCCCAAATGAGGTATTTGATTGATCTGTTAATCTTTATTCAAAACAACGCTAGCTTCTTGTTTATTTATTTTTCTATACTACTTACTTATTGAAGAAAGCAGGCGATTTGTCCTGTAGGCTATCCCACATTCTGATTTTTTTCTTACTGGGGATTGAACCAAAGGCCTTTGCACTGAGCTACATTTGCAGCTCTTTATTTCTTTTTTTGAAACAAGATCTCACTAAATCACTACGTAACTCAGGCTAGGTTTGAGCTTGTGATCCTCTTGCCTCAGCCTCCCAGAGTGCTAGGATTACAGGTGTGCACCACCATGCCCAGCTTCCTCATCCTGGTTTCATTTCTATGTCGTTTTAATGTGCTCTTTTATTTTTTAGTAAGCACAAACCCCAAATCAATGTTAGGTGCTGTGCTAACATTTAAGCAAGAGTATGGTTTTAAATAGTACCTTTCT
>NW_004624841.1:15895-46675 GCF_000247695.1 Heterocephalus glaber | reverse complement strand
TAGCTGGGCTGTAGGCAGGAGAACTAGGCTAACCAAATGATTTTACCCTAAAATTATGTAGCATTGCTCCCGACACTCCTTAAAAGCAGACATTCTGAGAGTCAGATGATGAAAAGTTTCTTTTTCTCTGTACTGGGATGGAACCCAGGGGTTCACACATGCTAGGAAAGTACCTTTGAGCTGCATCTGAAGCACAGTGAAGTCTTAAAGTTGTGCTAGCTCT
Source organism: Heterocephalus glaber (assembly GCF_000247695.1). The sequence goes on along the minus strand of NW_004624841.1, from coordinate 46,452 downwards.
TTCTGATTAGGCAGTAGGGAGCCACTGAGTTTTCTTTAAGACAGTAATTTGATCTCACTGATGATCCTGATAAGTGTGCTTAGCACTGTGGGGCATCAAATGGAGGGGCCAGGGGACCATTGGGAGGGGGCTGTGTGATGTGGAGCAGTAGCAGTGGCAAGCAATGGGCAGGTACCAGTGCAGTCAGCCAGCAGAGGCTGGGGAATACGGGTGGGCAGAGAGAGGCAATGTGAGCTCAGGGTTTAGTTCCTCAAATGAGATGAATAAAGTAGAGGGAAAGCAGGTTTGGGCAATGCTGAGTTTGCGGGAACAAATAAAATATCTAGATGGGAAGGCTCATTAGGTAGTTGTAAATAAAAGGGCTTGAAGCTGAGCACAGCATCTAAATACAAATTTGGAAGTAATCATTGTAATTTACATAATTTACACATCCTTTTTTTTTCTTTCCCATTATCTCCAACTTATTTTGCTGCTGTTAATATTTTATATTACAAACACTTTGTACACTGATTACATCCTGCCTGGATGTTCTGTCTCTTTCTGACTCCCTCCCCTAATGTATAGTTTTTGCTCTACCTAGGATTATTTCTACCTGTTGGAATCTTTACTTCCACTTAAGGACTCTCCTTTATCCACCTTAGATGAAATAGCTCTTTCTTTTCCATTGGAAAATGTTCCCCCAACTCCAAAGTATGTCACTGTTAATATCTATAGAAGATGAATACCATACCATTTAAGGAAAAATATTACATTCTTTAAAGATTACCTCATATTATATTCAGATATATCCATAGTAGAAGGAACCAGTACATTCTTAGTGTTACTACTCTTCTAAGCACTATTGCTTTGAGATCACTACTTTGCTTCCTGATCTTAAAAGACTTATTTTTAATTTATCTGAAATGTTCATTAGAGCACTTCCTTGCCTTATGTAAGTAGACACCTTTAAAACTGTCTCAGTAGAATAGTGAGCTTCCATGTTGTCATTTCACTATGGCATGTGGGGATTATGGGTAACATTTTGCTAAGTAATTGCTAAATTACTCACAGTGAGAAGGAATTTATGGCAAGAAAATAACTTTTTTATTTCCTCTCTAGATGTTACTGTTCATGAGGATCAGTGGGTTGGTGAGACAGTACTTCAGTCGACATTTACCAGTCAGTTATTAAATCTTGGGAGTTATTCTTCTGTCCAGCCTGAAGAATGTAAGACACATGTTGAATGTAGTAATTTCTTAGTATTTAAAGCATAGATGATCCTTGACTTATGATGTTTCAACTTAAACTTATGATGTTTAACTTTGTGATTGGGTAAAAGCAACACATACATACTTTGTTTTGTTCTTTTTTTGTTTTTGTTTTTTGGTATCGGGGATCGAACTCAGGTCCTTGCACTTGCGAGGCAGGCAGTGGCACCACTGAGCTAAATCCCTGGCTTTTTTTTTTTTTTTTTTTTGAGACAAGGTCTCCCTTTGTAGTTCAGACTGGCCTTAAACTCACTATGTAACACAGGCTGGCCTTGAATGTGGTGATTTTCCTGCCTCAGCCTCCTGAGTGCTGGAATAACAGACATGTGCCGCTATACCTGGTTATACTTTGGATCTTGAATTTTGATCTTTTCCTGGGCTAGTGTCTGTGCTGGGACCTTCCCTAGAGATGCTGGGCAGTGAGGTATAGGTTCCAGCCGGCCACCTGATCACCAGGGGAAGCGACTGAGACTCTCAAGAGTACCGGGTTACTAAGCTGGGATGTGTGATGTGTCAAGCATATTGAATATCATTCAGTGTACACTTTGATTTTAGGGTGAGATTATTAGGTGATAACCCCTCGAAGAGCATCTGTATATAAACACAGTAGGAAAGATTAGAATGGAATGATTCTTAAATTTTTATACAGGCATTTTCATTTTAGAGTGAACATGGAATTTAAAAATTGTACAACACTAAAAATCACATTTATTTTAAAATAGTATTGTAGTTCATGTTTCATTTTCCTACTGCTTTTAGGGACTCAGTGTAGTGGTGTTTCTTAATCTTCTAGCAAGTCACAGACCTCTTCGAGAAGATAAGGGCCATTTCTGCAGAAAGCACTCCAGGAAATGGGAGTTGAAAGATACTTTCTCCTTCAATATCAACAAATAGAGTCTCAATACAGCATTATGATTATAATTAATGCTATGTCAATAAAATAGATATGCTTAGTCCTAGTCAGCATCATGTTTAAAGAAGTAGTACTGCCTGGTGTGGTGGTGCACGCCTGTAATCCCAGCACTCAGGAGGCTGGGGCAGGAAGATTGCCAGGAGTTCAAGGCCAGCCTTGGCTACATAGTGAGACCCTGTCTCAAAAACAAAACAAAAAAAAATTGGAGGCACTTATTACTAACATCAAGAGCAAGATAAGGATGTGCATGATCTGTGACACTAGTTATCATTTTTGCTTGTGTTTTTTGTTTTTGTTTAGAGATAGAGTGGCTTTGAACCCACTGAGTAGCCCAGGCTGGCCCTGAACTCTTGACCCCCCTTCTTCAGCCTCCCAGAGTCCTGAGATTATTGGTGGTTGCAGCCATGCCTGCCTTCCACTATTCACCTTAGACTGGAATTATTATCTGGTGCAGTTAGACAGGAGGTGTGTGAATGGAGAAGGAGAATGCAGACTATCTGCATTTGCAGGTGCTCTGATAACATACCTCAAGACTACAGAGGACAGGTAAAACTAACTCAGGCAATAAAAGAATTCGGTGATAAAAAAAAAAGACTGCAGTGATACAGTGGGCACAAAGTTAATGTTAAAAACCAATAACCAATAAACAGCATGATGGTAGGAAATAACTCATTTACAGTAGTAATCAAGAAGGTATTTCAGAGTAAGTTTAACAAGAAACCTAGATGAGAAAACAAACACTTCAGGAAGCACAGCTTAAGGTGATAGATGATGAGTAATGAGCTTGAGGAAACAGAAAGACAGTCCCTGTTCTGGGATAGGATGGTTCAACACTATTGTGTCAAAAGTTATATGGAGATTGAAAGCAGTTCCCATAGAAATACCAACAAGCTCTGTTGCAGCAAATGGAAGTTGATACTAAAGTGGATATAGGAAAACAATCATGTAAAAACAGGTATGAACACACACATACACACGGAAAACCTGACATGGGCCGTCAGCTTTGCCCAACAGTGAAATACTCTAAAGCCAGTGCGGTTAGAACTCTGAGGTGGTGGTGCACAAATAGACAATTAGACCCAGTGGAATAGAGTAGCAGACCTGAGGAGCCCCACATGTGTGTAGTAATTTAGTGTATGACAAATGTGATACTTGAAATGTCTGATATAATGGCTAACTTTATAAATGGTGCTGAGACAGCTGGGTAGCCATTTGGGAAAAGAATTAGACTCATATCTTACAACAAACAATAATAGATATCAGATGGGTTAAGAATCTAAATGTAAAAAATAAAACCATGTATCTACTAGAAGGAAACATAGATGAATGTCTTTTTAACTTTAGAATAGGAAAGACTTTCTTAACATTGTTCAAAATACAGAAGCAGCAAAAGACAAGTCTGATAAATTTGACTACAGAGAAATAAAGTTTTTCATGAATGAAAACACCATAAGCAAAAGTCAAAAGACAACTGATGAATATTAGACAGAAGGCTAATATCCCTAACACACATTTCAGTGGCAGAGTACCTGATAGGACATGAGAAATGGGGTAAAGAAGTAAACAGTTTTCAAAAAATAATGTAAAAAGGGCCCTCAAATATAACTCACTCATAATTAGAGAAATTAAAATTACAACTACAGGGAGATACAACGTATTACCTAGAACAAAACATGACAGCATAACTGTTGGAGTCAGTGATGAAAGAGGACCTCATATGCATTAGTTGTAGAAATGCAAATTGCTACGGCCCTCCTGGAGGGGTATTTGTAATACCTAACAAAATTACATATGTATTTAGCTTTTTGTTTTGTTTTGAGAGTCTTGCTACAGCCCAGGCTGGCCTCAGCCATCCTCCTGCCTCAGTTTCCCAAGTGTTGGGATTACAGGTGTGTGCCACCACACCCAGCTTGTACTTAGCTTTTGCCCTAGCAATGCCACTTCTGGGAACCTACCCTGAATATATACCTTCAACAGTAGGAAAGTATGTACATATACAAGTTTGTTCATTATAGTTTATAATTGCAAAACATTTGAAAAAATCTAAATTGTTATACATAGGAAAATGACTAAACTATGGGACAGCCATATAGTGGCATACTGTGCTGCCATTAAAAACAAAACAGATAACAGACTAATTTCCAGGGTGTACAATTACATGAAAAACACTCCCCAATATATTTAGCATGCTGTCCTTCATATTTATATAAAAAAGGAAGGTGCCAGGTGTGGTGGCACATGCCTGTAATCCCAGCACTCAGGAGGCTGAGGCAGGAGCATTAGCACTAGTTTTGAGGCCAGCCTAGGTTACCTAGTGAGACTGTGTCTCATAAAAACAGAAAAGAAAGCTGGGCATGGTAGTGCAGTCCTGTGATCCCAGCACTTGGGAGGCTGAGGCAGGAGGATTGCCAAGAGTTTGAGGCCTGCCTGGTCTACATAGTGAGTTCAGGGACTGCCTACACTGCAAAGGGAGACCTTGCCTCAAAAAAAAAAAAAATGTAGGAAGTGAAACCGGAAACTAAAGAGACTACTGACCATAAGAGGCGAATGGGAAAGGGGTGAAAGGAAGAAGAGAATGGGAAGAGAGTAGCAGGGATGATTAAAGAGTGAGCCTTCTCTGAGTCTTTGTGTAGTTCTGACTAACTGAACCATAGTGATGTTTCATATACCCCCAAATTCCCAAGCAGTTTAACCAAGTGGGATGTAGAGGAAGGGAACCTCAAATGGAATACAAACAGTAACAAGTGAACCTAGCAGTGTTTCAGATGAATAAAGTAACTGCTGAGATGGGGAAGAAAAGAACTAACCTAAGTTTCTACAGAGGACCCCACACTGACTGGATTCTGTGAGGCTCAGGACAGAAAGTGCTGTGTAAATGCTATAATCCAGGCAGTAAGTGTATGTCTCAAAAGAAAATGGCAGAGCAACAACTTTCTTGTATACCGTATACCAGAACTGAACAAATAAGTAAATACATTGTAGGTAATAGGAGTTGGATTTCTCACTGTCAAAAGGAAAATATAGAAGATGAAAAGAGAAAGATTAAAATGAACCTTTTTGCATTGGAACCGAGGCATTATTATAAACTCAGGGTTCCTAATCTGTAGACAAATAGATACAGAAACCGCATGTGTCAGTGCTCTGGTTCTGTCTACTAAGCAGGCACAAGGCAGTAACGCGCCAGGAACAGCACATCCAGTATCTAGAACTCTGTCTGTAAACATTGTTCTAAAAAAGGAAATAGTTTTCCTAGAGGTGGCTGACTGCAGGGTCAGGTCAGGGAAAGACACGGTGACCCCGAAACTCTGGAGTCAAATAAGGTTTGCTGAAAGAACACAGGTGCCAACCTGAATGAGCCTCTGTTCCCCAAAGCTGGAATGTAAAGAGAGCAAAAAAATAATGATGGCAGTGGATTATAATTCATGGAATAAGCAAATGTTTATGGATCCATACTGATATTAATATATATTTAACTAACTAATAAATGTGAGAGAAAAGGGAAAAAAAGAGAATTACCCTTAGACACCACAATAATATTACAAACACTGATTGACAGGTGCTAAATTAGCAGGTGGGGGTTTGGGAAGGGATAGCATTGTATAGTCTCAAACTATTTCCCCAGCACAGTTCCAGCTTGTTTTTTATTTTATGAAAAAATAAAATTTTATAATCAAATAATAACAATATTACACTGTGTATCATTATCTTCAAAATAGTTATTCAGAGTACAAGACATAAACCAAAAAGATTTTCAATGAACTTAGATAAACTAGTAGTATAAATGAAATCAATTAGCATAGATAGTTGAAGTATTTAAAACGATGAAATTTATGATTTGGGGAAGCATTTGAACTTCTCCTTACTTTCTGTTATCTCTCTTCTACTTTGCTCTTTATTTGCATATATCCATTTATTGTGTTTCTCATATAAGAGAAAGTATGCAATATTCGAGCTTGTATGCCTGGGTTATTTCATTTAACGTTCTGGTCTCAAATTGCATGCATTTACCTATGAATGCCTCAAGATTATTTTTCTTTATGGCAGTGTAGTACTCCATTATGTATAATTACCACATTTTCCTTTTCTATTCATCTCCTGATGGACATATATGCTGTTGGTTGCATCCTTTAAAAGAAAGAATAGCAGCTCCACAGTGAAGAAACTTGACAAACCTCAACTTACCAAGTGATCAAGGTAAACATCAACAGTAAAGATGTATGAATATGATGAGTTCCTTGATCTTAAACATTGAGGACAGAGCATAATTTTTGTGGTATTTCAAAAAATGTAAACTTGATTCCAGTCATAACAGAACATTGAAGAAACCCAAATGGAAGGACATTCTACAAAATACTGATCAGTATTCTTCAGAAGTGTCAAGGTCATGAAAGACAAGGAAAAACTGAGGAGCTGTTACAGATGAGGGTACTGGCAAAAAAAGCAATTAAATGTAAGGTGGGATCATGGATAGGGTCCTACTCAGAAAAAGGATGAATTGGAAAATTGATCACATTTACATAAACTCCGTAGTTTAATATTTAGCCAATTCCTGTGCAGGTTATTTGTTCCTTATGTGAGACGTCCACATTAGAGCTTATAGAGTGAAGCATATGTGGGGAGTCTACTATTTTTGCAACATTTTTGTAACTAACATTAGCTCCAAACAAAAAGTTTTTTAAAAGGCATATATGATCATGCTAATAGGTGCAAAACAGCTTTTGATGAAATTCATTACCTATTCATCAGAAATAAAATAATTTCTCATAACTTCAGAGAGTCTTTCAAAAACCCAGAACAATTATCATCCAAACTGATGAAAATATTAGAAAATTTGCTTTTAAAATTGAGGCAGCAGACTAGGATACTATTTCTCCTTTTGTTTAACATTGTATTAGAGGTATTAACTAGTATGATGGAACATGGAAAAAAGATACACGAAGATTAGAAACGACAAAATAAAACTGTCACTTATAGGTATTATGATGTTTTACAGACAATCTTTCCCTCACTACAAACTAGGAGCAAATGGTTAGAAATAATGGGAAAGTAGTGCTCGCTTTGGCAGCACATACACTAGAAATAATTGGGAAGTTTAACAGGGTGGCTAGATATAAGATTAGTATACAAAAGAATTCTAGAGTAGAACAACTAATAACACTTAAGGCACTGTTTACAGAATTATCTTAGTACTAAATATGAAGTAGTAATTATAACAAAGAATACACAAGTCCTTGTTCAGTGATTGAAAGATTTAATGTCATGAAAATTTCAGTTTTCCCCAAGTTGGTCTGTAAATTTAGTGCATAACCACTGAAAAACCTCAAAATGATTTTTATGAAAGTTGATAGATTATCTGATATTTTTGTGAAAGAGTAAATGGCCAAAAACAGCCAAGGCATTTTTAAAAGAAAAGTAGGGACAAATAACTTGCCTTATTAGATATCAGAACTTACTGCAAACTAACAGTAATTAAGACAGTGTGGTTTTAACCAGTTGCAATCAATCTTTTAATTTTGGTATTTTTCAATATATTGTGCTTTTGGAAAAGACTTCTGTTCATTACTCATTATAGTGAGGTATTACATACTTTATAGTCCTAGTCCTGGTAATGTGATAGGATATAAATTTGTCCTAAATAGTATTAAATATATAAATCAAAGGCCAACACTGTTTCCTTGAGGTAGACTATATTTTCCTTATAATCTAAATAACCATATGTTTCTATATAAATTTTTATAAAACAGGGACAGATATCTAATTTGATGTCAGGGATCATTTTCTCCCTAAAACCACCACACTGTAAGTGAAAAATGAAGCCTAGAGAAATATGGGTTCACAGAGGTTGTCACTGACAGCAGCCTAGTCACAGGAAAGAATAGAGCATGTTTAGCCAGTTAGCCAGTGGGGCAGCTTGGCCTGTAGACTATTTCAGGGGTGAGGTATCCAGGAGCCTGTAGAAGAATGGCAGTGGTTAGGAGAGTTGGGAAAGATGTGATCAAAGCAGACTCCAAAGACCAGGGGGAATGACAGGATATCATCAGGGTGTTGGAGGAATAAAAACGTAACGAAAGTTCTGAGCTCAGTAAATTAGTAGAAAAATGTTATTAATCAAATAGAGAAGTAAGGGAGCAAAGTAAAATTTTGAAGATGGTAAATGATTGTTTCCATTGCTTAAAAATGTCAATCTTTATTTTTAATTCCAAACTGATTGAAGAATAAACTACATGTTTTGTAGAAATGAAATGGTGTTTTATATCTAATCACACTTTACAACCTAAAATGCAGTTCTAAAACATATGCTCTGTGAAGAAAATGTGATATTGCCATCCTTTGTCCACATTGGTGTGTATTTTTCTTCCTTAGATTCCTGTATAGTTAGCACTGTTGTACTTCAGGACCTACTGGCATATGTATCTTCGGAACATTCCTACCTCAAAGGTCTTCCACAGAGGTGGCCTCAGAGAGTGAGCAGGATAAAGTTTGTAGAACTGGAGCAGCTGGAGCCTGATACATTAGTCCATGCCATGCTGAGAGTTGTGGATGTCACTGTACTGACGGGTAAACATTTTGAGTGCTTCTTTGATTTTAGATCCTAAAAAATCAAGACAAAAGACCATCTTAGTGTATCATTTAGTTATCATTACGTATTTATTGTGAGTTATCAGAGTATGCCATCACTTGTGATAGAGTGATGTCAACTAAAATATTCCTTTCTCTTTTCCTTTCCCAGAGGCATTGTACAGTTACAGAGGACAGAAGCAAAGGAAAGTTATGTTAACAGTGGAACAGGCCCAAGGTCAACATTACGTGCTTGTGCTATGGGGTCCTGGAGCAGCCTGGTACCCTCAGCTTCAAAGGAAAAAAGGTAAATACACCAAAAAAAGCAGTTAGCCTGTTTATATTTTGATAAATGATTAATGCTCATTAGCTGAAAATGAAGAGAATCTGAAGAAAGGAGATAACCTTTAAAATAGAAGTGATCAAAATTAATATTCCACACATTTTTATTATAATTACATATTCCTTGTGGCAATTTAGTTATCTTAAAGTCCTCTATAATTAATGGTGTTAAAATAAAGGCTTACATTTATTCTCAAGTGTACTACTTAATCTTTTTTAGTTAATATCTGACCTCCTTTAAATAATGTTCTTTAAAAACTTAATTCTGGAGAAACTTCTACAATTTTTTTTTCAGCCAAAGCGCTCTCATAAATAAACTTCTCTCTGGTTATAAGGCAAATGTTAGGGGAGTTACATTAACACTTTCAAGTCACAATTACTGTTCAATAAATGACTGTGCTCCATGTTTTTTATTTCACTTGTTTTAAAAGTGCTTGATTATTAGACATCATATGGTGCTCATTTAAAAAATGACAAAGCTATATTTGCTTTAAAGCATAAATTAATAATATATGGTATATTAAATTGATGTTTCAATTGGTCTTGATTTTCAGTAAAATATTTCACAATTCCTTTTGCTCTGTGAGATCCTTTCATTGTAACAGAAATCACTGAATTAATGGTTTGAGTTATTTTACCCTACAAAATTAATTTAGAGATTAAGTGTTAATTTTAACACTTGTTATTTTGTGACACTTGTTATCTTTTACCTGAAGGAGTCAATGTCTCTTTCTAAATGTCTCCCTACCAAATAGCTCTATTTAGGTAGGATCTGGTACATCATCTCTCTTAATCATTAATAGCTTACAACTAGGATTTGCAGTAAGTCTGATTTTTTACTTTTATGTTAGGATCAAACAGTAAGAGATGTTTACTCAGTTGAGAAACCTGACAAACACATATTGTTGATAGATGAGGCGTAGTCCTTGACCACCCTGTTACAACCAGGACACGAGCCTAGTACATGCTGAACACAGATGTAGGTCAGAGGTAGAGGGGGGAGCTGTGGCACAGCAGAGTGTCCCATGCTTACCATGAATATCCTTTAAGTTAATAGTTACTTGAGAGTAGAAGAGAAATTATAGTGGTCTTTAGATAATTCTGTGGTTTTAAGCTTAACCTTAAAAACAGGAATTTAGGACTTAAGATGTAGTTATTCTTTGTTCATTTGTTAATTCAGCTTACATTTATACCATCATTTTAAAGTTTTAACATCTGCCTGCCTCTCAAGCGCGAGGTCCTGAGTTCAATCCCTGGTACCAAAAAGAAAAGAGTTTTAACATCTGCTTAAGTACCTCAAGGCAGTTTTTTTTAATAGAAAATACCAATTTTTAAGGATAATTTAAGTATATGCTTCCATTTTCACAAATTGGTAGTATTCTGCTCATCCATTTATGTGTCTTGGGGCTTTCTTTGTATTAACCTTTGTACTGGGCACTGGTTTTATTTGTCCTCAGGATAACAAACTCATGTTTAGGTGACATAATCAGAATGATCACCAAGCAGTCGTTATTGAATACTGTAGATAATGGAGTTGATGTTTTGGGGGAAGAATAATAAGAAATCCCAAGTTTATATTCTTTTGAAATACACATTTCCAGTAGGAATTTGGCATGCTTCACATGTAGCAAGCATTGGTCACAGTATAGACCCTAATGAGGGTAAACTAAGGACATAAATTACATTTAAGAGTAATTGGTTAGACATAAAATAATCCATTCAGAACTACATGCCTTTCCAATGCAATATTTTTCTGCAATTATTTAATAGTCTAATATTTCAAATAGATAGCAAATCACAATAAAGTACTCCCATTACTAATCCCAGAGCAATACAAACAACCCCAACATTCATGGTTATTCAAAGCCATAGTTATGTCTGTGTGGAGTTTTGAAATATATCCTTGATTAGTGATTCACATTTAGAAATATATCACAGTTTGTGTTATATAGCTCTGTCTCAGATTCATGAACTTAACCAGCACGTGTGCCTTTCTGTTATTGAACATGTCAACCTTCTGCCTCAGGATGTAGAATGTACTATTGCTTTTGTCTAGAGCACATTTCCTCCAATCTCCCACTTACAGGCCTCCACGTCCAGCCTCCAGGTTTGTATCCTCATCTTGGTCTCACAAGTGCACGCCAGCTCACCTTCTGTGTATTCCTCTGGCTCATTTTCTTTTGTGGATTGATTTTCTTAGTACTGTAGACTGTAAGATCTTTGCATGTAAGTGCCTCAACTGGCTATTTAGCATATATCCTATCACACAGCATTGCCTGCCTCAGTAGTTATTTTCTTTATGAATGAATGAAGATTAAAGTACAGATCAGTCAGCCATGTGAATTTCAAACCATCTTTAAGGGATAAAAGACCCAGTTTGAGAAGGAAACAGTGCTGCTGAATCACAAGGTTAAAATGTGTGATCATGACAATTTTGCAAGCCATGGGATGTGTTAAGTAATTATAGCTAGGGCTGAGTGTTGCTGGGTGGTAGAGCTCACGCTTAGTGTGCACTGGGTCCTGGATTTTATCCCCAGCAAGTCAGCCAGAAAAGGAGGGGGTGGAGGAGAAGAGGAAAGGAAAAAGGAAGGAAGAAAGGAAATTACCGTTAAGTGTGGGTCCTGAGGCCTTGTTGTTAGGACTGGGGCTCCACTGCGTGTAGCTTTACAATGTGATGTTTATAGAGATGTCTCAGCACCCAAGGTGGAGAGTGCTGGTTCGCTTCAGGGCCCTCAGAAGCCAGAACCTAAGCATGGTAGCTGTCAGTCTGCAGCTTCTCTGTGTGTTTGCAGTCTTCCCAAGGCCCAGCTTGTCTGCTTCCCCACCACATGGAAAGCAGAAGTGGTTATTCCCTAGCTCATGATTTTACTTTCCAAACCGGTTTCCAAATTCCCAGCAAAGAGAATCCGATCCTAGATAATCTTATCCAATAAACTGTAAGTAGGAAGACAGGGATCCACAATACTAATGTGACAGCTTGAGCTTACTTCAGTGGGCAGGAAGTAGTTGTTTGTAGTCTGGGTCGACATGATATATTCAGTATCACAAATATGTAGACACACTAGCTTAGAAAGATGTACACATTGTATATATTACAAAACTTCATAAATAATAGTATCACGTTTTAATAAAAGTGTATCTCTAAGTACAGTATATATGTACATTTAAAAAACCAGAAACATATATATCAAAATGCTAGCTGTGGTTATCCCTGTGTAGTAATACCTTTAATTTGAGTTTTATTTGAATTTGTATGTATCTGTATTTACTTTTTAAACTTTTTAAAAGCCTTCAAGCACATGCAAAAGTAGGGAGAACAGTAAGTTCCTATAATGAACTGAAATGCTCAGTAGGCAGCTTATTAGAACATGGCCAGTCTTATTTCACCTGTTATCTTCCTTTTTTCTTATTTTCTAAATGTTTTACAATAAATGTATTTTATTATTAAAAAATTAACTTTTTTCCTTTTTAAAAAAGAATTTGACATTTGGGATAGATACCTGATAATTTGAGGAAAAAATAGAATTAAATTTTTACTTCATATTTGTACCAAAATATGTTGCAAATGCCCTAGAGATTCAAATAAAAATTAAAAAGATCTGGGTGTGGTGGTGCATACCTATAATCCCAGCACTCAGGAGGTTGAGGCAGTAGGATCACAGTGAGTTCAAGGCCAGTCTGAGCTATATAGTGAGATTCTGTTCAAAATACCAAAAAAGAAAAAAACCATTTTTTTTAAATGAGTAGAAAATTAGGTGAACTTATTTGCAATCCAAAGATCGGTATGTTAAAGATAGTACAGCAGGAAAACATTCTATACATAAATCCCCCCCATACAAAATTAAAAGATATGATAAACCAGAAAAAAATTACATTGTGTCAGAAAATAATACAATAAGCAAAAATCTAAAAAGACAAATGGGTAAAGGATATGAACAGGCAAGGCCCCAAAAAGAAATAAAAATAGCCAATAAATATATGAAAAAATTACTCTTGAGAGTAATTGAAGACAAAATAATGATAAATGACTTTATTCTTGTAAGAAATTTACAGAGAAAATATGGGAAAATTGCCACTGTCATAAACAGTTGGGAATAAAATTAGCAGAACCTTTTTGAAGAGAAGGATATATGAAAGAATTTGGGATATCTTTGGCTCATTAATTGTACCTCTAGGAATTTATCATTGCATAAAGATGTGTCTATATGTTCTTTCTAAAGAGACTGTCTATGCAGATTGATTCTGGACCAAAATTTACACACATACACACACACATATGTATAAAGAAACTGAGGCAAGTGGGAGCAGTGAATGGCCTAAAGTGGGAAACTAAAGAGACAGCTATTTTCAGAAAAATTAGTGCTGAGAAATATCCTTTAATTATAATTTTGTTTTGTTTTGTTTTGTTCTGCTATTGAGACAAGATCTCACTTTGTAGCTGGCATTAAACTCATGGCAGTCTTCCTGCCTCATCCTCCTGAGTGCTGGGATTACATGTGTGCACCACCACACCCAGCTATTATAATTTTAAAGTTGAATTTACCAATATAGAATACAATTATTTGACAAGGAGGTATGTTCTCCTGTGGTTTAAAAATTAGAATTATTACTGAGAGATAAAACTGGGTGTTAGTATGTCTAAATGCTTTTTTGCCATTGTTCTAGAGAAGTTAGCTAAGTAAGATAATTAAAGTATTGAAATATCAGTAAAATATTGGTTACAGTAGGCCTTGGGCCACTTAAGTGTCCCTTTAAAAAAACTCTTCAAATTAAAAAAAAAACTTTGTAGTTATCAATGAGAATTTACTCCTTCCAGAAACAATTATGATAAATTACGACTTTTTTGTTCAGGAGACCAAGAAATTATTAGAAAAATTTTATTGGAATAATTTCTAGCATTTGTATCCTGTGGCCTTAACACAACATTCATACATATTTTGTGTCTTTTTAAAAAATTTTTTATTTTTTTTATTTTTGAGACATGGTCTTATTACAGGCCAGGCTGTCCTCGAATTCACGGCAATCCTTCTGCCTCAGCCTTCAGTGTACTGGGATTACAGGTGTGTGCCACCATACCTGGCATATTTTGTATCTTTATAGCCAAATTATTATTATTTTTTTCTTGGTACCGGGGATTGAACTTGGGACCTTGTGCTTGTGAGGCAGGCAGTGGAACCACTGAGCTAAATCCCCAGCCCCTGTATATCCAAATTATTTAGTGATAAAAGTTGTATTTAACTGATTTATTTAGGTCAAATTATTTAATCTGATTCTGAGCCTAGGCTTTTTCCATTTTGGTGACCTTTGATTTTTGTCTTTGTTTTAAGGTTATATTTGGGAATTTAAATATCTTTTTGTTCAGCGCAATTGCATACTGGAGAGCTTGGAATTGCATACAACACCCTGGTCATCCTCCGAGTGCCTGTTTGATGATGATGTAAGGGCAATTGCATTTAAATCAAAATTTCAAGAAAGTACACCCTCCTTTGTCAAAATGTCAGATTTAGCAACTCACCTAAAGGATAAATATTCAGGTAAGATCTATGTACATATAAAATATTTCTTTCTTTTTTTTTTTTTAAAGACAAAGTCTTACTGTGTAGCTAGCCCAGACTGGCCTTGAACTCTGGTGATCCTCCTGCCTCAGCCTCCCAAGTGCTGGGATTATAGGTGTGTGCCACTTAATTCATAAGGTCCTGAGTTTGATTCCTGGTACCAAAAAACAAAACAAAACATAGATCTTTGAAACTAAACTAGACATTGTCAACTTAGCTGACTCTAGTCCTTAGATGTTATGTAATTATTAGAAATCACTTAAAATATTTCTCAGGTGTAGTTTCCAGCAGTTTATCACTTATAAACCAGAAATAGGAAAATGACCTTAACCAGAGCCACTGTTGAGATAAGCATGTTAGGAAGTCACTCATCTGTCTGCGGGATGTGGTTCTGAGATTTGCACTAACACGGGAGCTGTGAAATGCCCTTGCTGCTCTGTCAAATGCAGTACTATGCTTCCTGCCATGGTTTGGGTGTCGCTCATCCCTCGAGGGCTCACAACTGGGGGTTTGGTCTCCAATGTGGCAGTGGGAGATAGGTAGTGATCCTGTAAGAGGTGGAGCCTATGGGCGGTCCATGTGTCACTGGGGGCATGCCCTCAGAAGGATGTGGAACCCCAGTCTCCTCAGCTTCCTGTGTGGCAGTGTGATCTCACATGCACCCCTGCAGTCGTCATGAGTTTCTCACCAGAGCTCAGCAATGCCAGTGCCATGCTCATGAATCTCTAGAAATGCAAGCTAAATAAACCCGTTCTTTATACAGTTTACTTGCCTCAAGGATTTCATTGTAGTCACAAAAACAATCTGTTAAATTTCCTGAACTCAAATACTATCTGTATGTCTCCAGAATTCATCCTGAGAAGCATGTAACATAGAAGAATGCCTTCGATGATGAATTTTATACACATACACTTTCCATTAATTAAATGTTATTTTAGTTAAATATAATTAAAGTGATCTGTTTTTAGTAAAGAAGAAAAGGAATACATTTTGTATTCAGATTGCCATGGGCTTTGGGACAGAGAGCACAATAATGAAAATAACCAGTAAAGTTTCTACAGTTTTAGAGGGAAGAAGCTCCACTACATTGTGCTGGCTTCCTGTGCACTGAGGTAGTGCTGAAAGGATGCCGACTTCTAGTTGAACATGTAACAATAGCATTTGAAACTATATTTAGATTTGCTAAGGTCCAGTAATTAGTAAATGACAGGGATTGTTGGTTTTAGAAACTAATGGGAAGTTGTACATTTGCTGCAATAGTAAATGCCTTTTGGAGAGGAAATAGGGTTGAGGAAAATAGGATGTGGTTGTAGGTTTATTTTATTACATAATTTGAATTTTAAATGAAGAAAATAATTGGTCAAAAATTTTCCAAGAATTTGTATAAGATTTCCATTTTGAGTGATTTTGTAGGTTAAATTATTAAGAATAACTCAGCAACTTTGATTCCTGATGCTGGATTTCAATTCCATTTTTCCATTTGTAGTCACTCCTTCAATTTTCTGAGGAGTTTGTGTAGAATTAGAATGATTGCTTCCTCAAATGTTTGATAGAATTCCTCAGTGAAGCTTTCTGCTTAATAGGAGTTACTCACTGGAATTGAATTAGATTTTAAAGTAAAAATAAACAACATGGATGTGAACAAAATAGGTGGCACAGTGCTGATGATTAATGGTACCAATGCCGCACTAGCTTGGAGTTGAGGCTGGAATTGGGATTGGGAAGGCGTGTTGAAACTGTGCCATTACGGTCAGGCCTGGAGATACTGGGTTCAGATAGTCCCTTCTCACTCTCTGTTTCATTGTGGTACTGGAGACTGAAACCAGTGCCTTAGCACTAAGCTACACCTCAAGCCTTCTTTTATTTTTTAAGACAGGGCCTCACTAAGTAGCTAAATTGCCCAGACTGGGCTTGAACTTCCGATCCTCCTGACCCAGGCTCCGAGAGGGCTAGGATTACAGGCATGCACCACTACACTTGGCTTTTTTATTTTCTTTATGTTCAGCTATGAGGGCTGAATTAATAGTTTCTCTCATTATTTATATGTGTTTTTTGTTTGTTTTTCACAAACTGGGGCTTGAACCCAGAACCTCACTCAAACAAGGCAAGTGCTCTAAGTGAGCTACGTCCCCTGTTCTTTTTAATTTTATTTTGAGATAAGGTCTTGCTAAATTGCCCAGCCTGGCCTTGAACTTGCTATCCTCCTGCCTTTGCCTCCCAAATAGCTGGTATTACAGGTGTGTACCACCACAAATAACTGTTTATGGGTTTTTAAGACAAAAATGCACACAAGACCCTGTCTCAAAAGAAAAAAAAGACCAAAATGCAGAGAGATCACAAAAGTACAAGCAACCTTTTAAAAAACCATTTCCTAGTTAAATTAAAGGGAGGAGAAAGGAGAAAGAAGAATCACCACTGGGGAATTTGCTAGGAGAGCCTGCTTGTTGGACAAAAACTTGAAGGAGAACAAGCCTGTGCCTGACTCTGAGGAGAGGGAGATGCTTGTGTAGTCTCACCTCACCCACAGCAGAAGTTCAGGCCCAGAGGGCTGGGTGCCCCTGAAAGCAAAGCCTGTGTTTAGAGTGACCTTTTAATTCTCTTATGGAGATGTATAAATTTATAAATTGATAGGATTAGATTAACACGCAAAATTAGTGAATTCTTTTTTTTTTTTTTTTTTTGAGTCGGGGTCTCACTATGTAGCCCAGGCTGGTCTTGAACTCATGATGATCCTCCTGCCTCAGCCTCCCTGAGTACTGGAATTACAGAGGTGTGCTACCAAGCTCTGTATTTGAATTCTTTTATTAAATACTTTAGAGATTCAGCATAGCTGTGGGAAGGTGTGAAAGGGAGTCTGCTCCAGCTTGTTAGATAGGTGACTACTACCCTTCCTGCTGACTCGCAGAGATATGTGGTGTGATCAGAAGATGTGATGAAACCACTGAAAAATGAAAGCAAATGGAAGAACATGTGGACAAGTCACCCTGGGCTGGACTCGGAGAGAGATGGCAGTAGAGAGGCTAGGAGGCGGGGATGATGAGCTCTTGGTCCGGAAGAGCCACTGCACAGGCGTGGGGGAAGGCTTTAAAGTGATGGTGGAGAGAAAGGGGCCTGACACAAGGTGCGGGCTCCACTATTGGACAGAGAGGCCATGCTGAGGTGGGAGAAGGGGTGTCCGGTGGGCAGTGGGTGTTCAGTGTCTGCTCACAGGTGATTGAGGGCCTGTAGTACTCAGCGAGCTCACTTGAAGTCCAGTGAGTCACCGGAGAAACCTTTCTCAGTGAGGACGTGGGTGTCACGCTGCTGTTACATAACCCACAGCTGGAGCAGCGGCAGAGGGCAGAATGGGGAGGAAGAGTGACAAGAGCATAAACATTTGTTAATTACCTTTGGACAAGATTGAGTAGAATAACTTACCTCCCATTTGGCTGTTAATTATGATGGTTAAATTGATGGGACAGGGCAGGGAGAGGCATGTTAGCTACTCTCAAGTGCAGTATGTGAAGGGATTTTTCCTAAAGGAACGATTACACTTATTTTGTGTTATTTCAGAGAACAAGGAGGAAGAACACCCCCAGTTGCTCAGTGAGATCAGCCAGTAAACCTTCACTTGGTTGCAGGCAGATTCCGGATTAGGCACCACAGCTCCGAAAGAGGGATTCTCTAGGGAAGAGGAAGACCGAGAGCAGGACTTGATGCAGCCTTTCCCTAGCGACCATAAATCACTGGGCACATTTGCAAATTAATCATTTGGATCCAGTAGTATACATGATTTCTTCATCTCTCCTAGGAGTGGTTCTGATTAAAGCCCGGATTGTGGAGCTGGTGTTTCCAGTTAGAGCGGCTCAGGAGTTCAGTCTGAATGCTCACAGCTCTCTGGAGCGCATCCTGTCCTTGCTCCCCAACATTATCTACACGGGCTGTGCAGGGTGTGGATCAGAACTGGACACAGATGAGAACAAGATCTATAGACAGTGTCTTAGCTGCTTGCCGCTTTCTGGAAAGAAAATATACTACAGGTAAGGCAGAGTAGGAAGCCAATTTGATGGGAATAGTTACTATTGTAGGACTAGAAATGACAAAAGATTATATGTATCAACCCTTACTTTCTAATAAGAACTAACCCAGGAGAAGAAAAATTTCCCCTGCACAATAAATAGCTATTATGGAAGCAAATATTGTGTAAGGAGATTTTTGTCTTAAGATAGGCATGCTGAAGAGAATTATTACTTTGCTTACATTTTTTAACCAAGATCTAAATCTTTCGTAAATACTTCACTTCCCCACTTTAACATAGGATTCAAAGGTTAAAGGTATCATATGATCTTACCTCTGTGTTGTTTGTGCAAGCTAGTAATATATTTAACCTTCTATACTTCAGTTTTCCTACCTTTATCTTAGAAATTAAAGATAGCAAATAAATGTTCTCTGGTAAAATTGCCAACTAGCTCAGTGAAAACACACATTGTGTTCCAAATAATAAATGTCCAAAGTCATAGATAACCTTTTTTTAACTGTATAAATGACCTGCCTTTACAAGGTAGTATACCATGGTTTTATACTATTTCCTCTTATTTCAAGATACAGCAGTATTTAAAAACCTAACACAGATCTATCTAGCATGTTATCAAGGCATATTTCAGGAGATTTACTGAAGCTTAGTCCATAAGTTGTATTTCTGTCTATGAATGGTTAATGTTTGGTTTAAATGAGTGAATGAGTTTTACTATTACTTTGTAGGTTGCTTTTGTGGAAGATTAAACTAAGATACCTAGTATATAAGAAACACAATTAAAATTGACTTTTCATCAACAGTTAAGGCTCTCAAAAGTATGTATAGGTGACTTATTTTATATCATTCCAAATGTTCCTTTTCAATATAATTATTATTTAGGGTATTTTTTTTTGGTTTTTTTTGGTACCAGGAATCGAACTCAGGACCTTGTGCTTTCGAGGCAGGCACAGTACCACTGAGCTAAATCCCCAGCCCTAATTATTATTATTATTATTTTGTACCAGGGATCGAACTCGGGTCCTTGTGCTTGCACACCAGGTGGCGAAACCACTGAGCTAAATCCCCGGCCCTAGTTATTGTTTTTAAAACTATTAAAGAACCCGAATACTATCTTTAACAATGTTTTACAGAATATAAATTCAGAATTACATTTTTTGGAATACAAGGAATACATTGCTTTTTCTGTACAGAAGCTGAGAAGCCAACAGGCCAAGCTACTATTCAGCTTCAGAGAGGCAGCTGTGTGGGTGCCATGGTCTCAGGAGGTGCAGGGAGGTGTGGGCTGGGTGTATTTCCTGAGTGGCCCACTAATGTGGGGTGAGCTGTGTTCCTCCTCATATGTCCTTTTCCCCAAGGGCTGCCTAGATGCACTCACAGTACAGCAGCTTGTTTCTCCAGGGAAAGCCACCAAGGGAGAGCTGGGTGGAAGCCAGCCTTTTTATGACCCTGCCCCAGAAGCCACATGTGTCACCTCTGTTAAATTCTGCTCCTAGGACATGAGTTCGGTTGTCCCTTGGAGAACAGATGAGAATGAGCCTGGGTGCAAGAGAGTATCTAGGGCAGGGATGACAGTGGCTTGACTATCATGTCAGGGGTGGGAAGGAAGGATGCTGACTGATTTAATTTTTTCTAAATAGGAAATGAAAAGTTTTTATCAAAAGAACTATCTCATTTTAAACTTTCAAGAAGGTAGTGAGATGTGTTGATGGACAAGGTCTTTTTTTTTTTTTTCCTTTTGGTACTGGGGATTGAACTTGGGACCTTGCACTTGCAAGGCAGGCACTGGAATTACTGAGCTAAATCTCCGGCCCAGGACAAGGTCTTTTGAAATTGAAGAGAAAGGGAAATTTTTCTGTCTCAGGTACTGTCTTAGTTACTATCTCATTGCAGGCACAGAATACCTGACACAAGTTGAAGGAGGAAAGGTTTATTTTGGCTCACAGTTCATAGAGGTTTCAGTGCACAGTCGCCTGGCTCCAAGGCAGGGTGGCTTGGCAGAGGAGCATTGCACAGGAGAATAGCTCATGGCATGGAGGACAGGAAGCAAGAGATCAAGGGAGGGAGGAGGGAGATATACCTTTAGGCAACACCCACAATAGCCCACCAGTTCCCATCAGGCTTCACCTCCCAACATCACAACCAGCTATAAACCCATCAGTGAGCTAATCCAGTATCACACACCCATGATCCAATCATCTCCTAAAGCTGCACCTGTAAGTGCATGAGGCTTTGGGCGGACATTTAGCTATAAGCCATAACAGGCATCATGTCCTTATTGATATAAACCTCAGTTTACTGGAATACCTATGTAATGTGAGATTCTGGCTAACTAAAAGATTTAACTAGCAAATAGGAGTAACCATTATGGAAAAGTGCTTCTGCCTTTACAAGTATGGTGGGCCAGAGATTAGTTAGTGGGGGATTTTGGGATTTGAGGCATTTCTCATGCTTTCTGTGTTGTACTGAACAAGTGAAACTCAGTGTAGCCATAGAAAGAACAAGAAACAGAAGTTGTTACTGGAATTTCAAAGAAATAAATGTATATTATCCTTTAAAAAGTGTTGAGAAGACAGAATTGGCACAATTTAGTGACTGAGTGGCAGGTAAAAGGAGATGTCATGGGTATACTACAGATCACTCGCAATTACACAGTGATAGGGCCCTTAAAACTTACTAGTTTATGGTGGGAAAATGCTGATTCACGCTGAGTATGGATGGCTCTGGGAAGAAAGCTGAGCAGTAGTCAGATGTGCCTCATGAAGAATCCTGGCCAGCCCTACGTGTGACCAGGCCTTGCATAAGTATCTGCATCTTGTTTTGTTTCTCTTGTCTTCAATTACTGTTGCTCCTGATGGGCCTTTCCTACCAGCCTGTGTCCACATTCTGGTGCTTGTCAGATTAGAAATGCATGAACAGAGTCACCCCCTAGCCTTACCTCTTTCTCCTACCATCCAGCTTTCCTGCTCTGCCTTACACCAGTCAGCCTTGGTTATCTTTTTTTTTTTTTTGGAACCAGGGATCGAACTTGGGACCTTGTGCTTGCGAGGCAGACAGTGGAACCACTGAGCTAAATCCTCCGGCTAGCCTTGGTTAAAGAGTTATAAATGTTTCCTCTTTCTCTTTCTTCACCTCTAGATCCAAATCAGCTCATTCTGTTCGGCACCCTTGGTGCTGCTCATACTGCTTTTGTTTTGAAGTGGCCTAACCCATGGACCTTCTCCTCCTCTGATTTACTCCCAGCTGTGTTCCACACCCCAGGCCACCACTGCCTCCTTGCAGCCCATATCCAGTAAGTGATCAGTCCTGTCCTTATCCTCCTGCCTACGGAAGTTCCGTTCTCCTTTGTGTGCAGGCTTCCACTCCTGAACACATCACAGGAGCAGAGCCACAGTGGGAGGCCTTTTGGGACTGGCCTCTTTCACATAGCACAATGTTTTCAAGGCTCTTCCATGTTGTAGCATGGATCACTATTTTATTTTCTTATTGTAAAATAATATTCCATTGTATTCAAATGCCACCTTGTATCCATTCATCAGCTGGTAGACCTTTGAGTCATTCCTATTTTTTGGCTTGTATGTATAATGCTGGTGTGAACACTTGTGTGCAAGTGTTTGTGTGAACATACATTTTCATTCCCTTGGGTGTAGAACCAGGAGCGGAATCCCTGGGCTGTATGGCTTGACTGTTTCAGGAACTGCCAGACTGTTTTCCAAAGCTGTTGATCAGTTTTACATCCTCACCAGCAGGTAATGTGAGGGTTGCAGTTTTTCCACATCCTTGCCAATACTTTTGTTCTCTGTTTTTTTGTTGTTGATGTTGCCTGTGCTTTTGGTGTCATATATAAGAAAGGAGACATTCTTAAGGCAAGATCATGAAGTTTACTTCTATATTTTCTTTTAAGAGCTTCATTGTTTTATCTCTTACACTTGAGTTCATTATCTGTTTTGAGTTAATTTTTGTGTATGATGTAAAGGAAGAATCCAGCTTCATTTTTGCATGTGGATATCCATTTTTCACAGCATGATTTTTGAAAAGACTCCTCTCCCCATTGAGTCATCTTGTTGTGGTTTGGGTCGAGATGTCCCCCAAAGCCTCATGGGGTCTTTTCATAGGGGTTTTTCAGAGGTGGCTGAATCTAGAGTGTGTGTTGCTGGGATTAAGGGTGTATGATTACTAAACCACTACACTGATTTGGGTTGGCACCACCCTAATCTCAGTAGTCTAGATAAGATAAAAGGGGCAGAAAGATGCAGTTAAGGTTCCCTTGTTGCTTGTGCTATTGTGTGGCTGCCATGAACTATTTTTCTTCCACAATGCCCCTCTGCCATGTGCCACTCTGCCTTGGAGCCAGCCAATTATGGACTTAAACCTCTACAAACTGTGAGCTAAATAAACCCTTTTCCCTTTAACTTTGGGTATTAAGTCCTTTGTCTCAGCAACAAGAGAAAAGTAACTAAGACAGCACCATTGTAAAAAAAAATCTTATTTTCTTGGACTTGGAATGTGTGAGCTCTAAGTTCTATCCCCAGCACTCAAAAATTTTTCATATTTTCTTTTTTCCTGCCAAATTCCAAAGTTCCTTGAATAGAGGAACCAGCCATTCTGTCAGTGGCGTATGTCCACCGTTCACCACAGCCCCTGATTGTGATAGATGGTCAGTTAGTATTTGTATTTATTTCAAAAAAAATGGAGGAGTTGGATGTGGCAGCACATGCCTGTAATCCTGGCTGGAAAATCACAAGTTCAGGATAATTGCAAGTTTGAACCCAGCCTAGGCAACTTAGCAGCATAGCAAGCACTATGTCAAATAAAAAAGGGCCTGGGATGTAGCTCAGTATGAAATCCTGGGTCCAATTCCCAGTACTGGGAGTGGGAGAGGAGAGAGAGAGCCTGGGGAAAGAGGACAGGGTGAGAAGAGGGAAGGACCAAGAAGCATGTAGCTAAAGAGAGAAAGTCCACAGTGCTCTCCTGAGTTCCTCTTTGTTAATGAATGTTTCTAAATTCCATTTCCATTTCCTTTTTGTAGGCCAGCTTTAATGACCATAGTTGATGGAAGCCATTCTGTTTGCATCCGTGTAGGCTCCAAGCTGGTAGAGAAGATTCTCCTCCACATTTCTCCAGACTACTTGCACAAAGTGATAGGTAGCTATCAGCACACCGTGCAGAGGTGGTTCTTGGTGAGACTGTTCATTCAGGGGTACAAGGAACACTACCGTCAATGAAGTCTTTCTCGGTCAGGGTACAAGCAGAGGGTGACTTGCCATGTGAGTGGGAAGGTGGAACTTCCTTCACTCCTATCTCGATACTTATGTAGATTCTGACTCAAAATAAAAAAATAAAAAGGGTTGGGGATGCAGCTCAGTGTGGTGGCCCTGGGTTCAGTCCCTAGTACCTTTCCTATGCATGCACATATACACCTACACAAAGAAAAAAAGAGAAAGGGTGAATGCAGACAAATGAAAATTATGACACATCTACTTATAATTTTAGTAGTATTTTATTACTGGTATGATATTCATTAAATAGCTGATTCAGGGTTCTTTTATATAAAACGTAAGTACTGGTTGAGCATCTGTAATCCAAAATTTTGAACTCTGAAATGCTCCCAAACCTGAAACTTTTTGAGTGCCAATGTTATGTTCTAAGTGGCAAATCCCATAGCATGTGACATGTTGCAGTTGAAAGCCAGGTACACTAAAGACATCGTATAAAGTTTCCTTCAGGTGACATGTATAACGTTCACATTCATCTTGGGTCCTGTCCCCAGGATATCTCA
This sequence comes from Heterocephalus glaber, assembly GCF_000247695.1. The sequence goes on along the minus strand of NW_004624841.1, from coordinate 22,046 downwards.
TTATGTGTGCAAATATTCCAAAATGCAAAAACCTGAAATCCCAAACACTTCTAGTGCCAAGCATTTTGGATCAAGGACACTCAGCTTGTATATGTATATGTAGCTGGAATGAAAACTGTAGATGGGTAAGTATAAGAGTGCTTTTCTGCTTGGACATACCTTCATGATTTCAGTGTTAATGCAGGAAAACATCATTCTCCTTCATTGCATTAAAAAGCTGATAGGCATCCAGGCATGGTGGCACATGGCATAATCCCAGCACTTTGGGAGGCCAAGGCAGGAGAATCATAAGTTTAAGCCCAGCCTGGACAAGTCAGTTGGACTGTTTCAAAATAAAAGATAAAATGGGCTGAGTTGCAATCCAGCATGAAGGCTCTGGGTTCAATCCCCAGTATGAGAGGCGGGCAGGGAGCCAGCTGAGAGCTGAGCCTTAAGGGGCCTGCTGTCTGAGGATGGGGCGTCCTCCGTCCCTGCTTTTTGTGTCCAGTAGGAATAGCCCACCATCCATTGCTCTCCACTACCTTAGTGACTAGAAAGACAGGCACAGGATGAGCAGTTTACAGGAGGTAGGAAACCAGAGGGCCCAAGTAATAGGGTGCTGCTTTCATGTTCGGTTTCCACCTTCTAGAAGGGTCAGTGCTGCGTGTACTTTGTCTCCCCAGTGCCATCCTTGGAGGTCACCTATGCGATGGTAGCCGCAGACCTGCTCCACTCCCTGCTGGCAGCCAGCTCGGAGCCCCAAGTGCTGAAGATTGAGAGCCTTTTCGTGTTGGATGAGAACAGCTACCCACTGCAGCAGGATTTCTCCCTCCTGGACTTCTGCCCTGCCGGGTCCTGCCCTGAGGCCTTGTCCCAGAGAGGAGGTGCTGACTGAGGCCACTTGCATTTTGAAATAAATGAATGAGGGGAGTTTGTTTACTAAATAAATGTATTTTATAAAGAGAACTGTGCTAAATATAAATTAAAACTTTTTCTAAGAAAGTGCTATGAAGTTTTTAGTTCCTTGTTTTGTTTTCATTTGCTGGTCTCTTCATTTCCTTAGAGAAACGATTGACACAGAGCAGTCCCTGAGGATTACGGTTCCCCATCCACTCCCTGCTTCCAGCCCTGAGCCCCCAAGGCCCTCCTCCCAGTCCCACAGACCTGAACAGAGATGTTCCTGAGGCTGCTCAAGCTGTGCTTATAGCTAACATGCCTCCTCTGCTTCCTCAGCGGGCTCTCAATGTGGGGTAATTTCCTCGATTCTAACTGTACACGATAAAGAATTTCTTTGAATAATCCTCTGCTTAGTTCAGGTTTGAGACAAGCATGTCTTTCTGTAAAAGAGCCCTACAAATCGGGCAAACAAGACCATTTTCAACTCGTGAAAGGGGGAAGAGAGTCGTGTGTGAGTCGCATCCAGGACTCAGTGCCTTGGTGGATTAACAGTGCCTGTAATTTGTTCTCCAGACCAGGGCAGAGTGGCTTGTGTGTCCGAGCTGCGTGAGTGAGGGATGCAGAGAGCCTCTTCATCCCGGAGTCCCAGGGCTTGGAAACCACTAACTCTATGCTGAAATGAATGTGTTTATTTCATTGTACGTGTTTAAAAATTCTTATGGTTTGTTGAAATTTTTTTCTCTAATTCAGGTTATGCATGCACAGACATGAGGCCGGCAGTTAGACAGGAATGGGCCTGAGAGCACCCCTGATGAGATGTGGAAATGCAGATGTTTTATATTCTCCATCCTGGAAGGGCTAGAAGTAAAGTCGAACCAGAAACCGTGCTGAATTGGCTCCCATATATCAGGGTTCAAGTGAAAAGCAACTTAGAGAAGCCTTGGGAAGGCGCACTGTGCCTGTCCCGGGCCTGTAAGGTAGAGGTAGCGTTCACTCCTTTAAGATGGTCTCAGCTCCAGACATTGGAAAGGAGTTGCAGTTGTCTCTGGGACTCAAATTCCCATTGATGACGTGGACATAGAGGAGGAATAGGGAAAAGGAGGCTAAGATTAAATGAGAATGGCAGACAGAATCATGTGGTGCTTCCCACTGAATTACCAAATGTTACCCAGTGGGTTTCCCTATCCCACCTGCTGACAGGCCACTGGGAGAGACACCTCCCTAATGGCTGCCAATTTCCTAAGTCACCTTGCCCTAAATGTGACCAAAACAGGACAGGAGAGGACTTACTGTCCTGGGACGTGAAGGATCCCTGGTCCAGATCCCCAGTTTTTGTACCTGAAATGAGGAAGCTCCAGTTGTTTCCCAGCCCATCATCACCATCAATCGGACAGAGTCTTGTGTAACACTGGACGTTGCAGGTGAGACTACAAACTTCCTCCTTGACAGTGGGGCCTCTTATTTTCTGGTAGCAGGAATCGAACTCGGGACTTTGCACTTGCCAGGGAGTTATGGCACCACTGAGCTAAATCTCTGTCTGGGGCCTCTTACTCTGTTCTTACCTTCTATCCCAGACAGGTGGCCTCCGACCTGTCAGGTTATGAGCATCAGTGGGACTTTGGTGACCAAATGGTTTACTCTTTCTGTATGTTGCTTATGGAATACTTTTTTCCTTACTCATGCTTTTTGGCAATGCCTGGATGTTTTGTCCTTTTCCTGGGCTGAGACTTATTAACAAAGGTGGGAACTCGAATTATTTTTTGCTCACCTGACAGCCCCACAGTTAGGACAAGGATTGCCTGTCCCAGAAATGTCAACAATGACTTGATCCTTCCTGTTAAATTTCTGGTGTGAGCACCTACGCATCTGGGAGGGCTATCCCTTCCATCCCAGCAGTGAATCCTTAAGTTAAAGGATTCTCATCCCTTCCCACACTGGAAACAGTATTTTCTTCCACTTGAAACCCAAACAGGGCTGCAGCCTCTGATAAATAAGCTCCTTCACTATGGGCTTTTAGTGATTCTTCACTTTGTAATACCCCTGTTTTAGCTGTCAAGAAGCCCAATGGTGATTGCTATTTAGGGCAAGATCTCTGTGCTATAAATGAGGCAATTATTCCTATACATCCAGAAGTCCCCCGCCCCCCTTGCTGGGCCAGTACCTTCAAATACCCAATGGTGTATGGTGCTAGATCTTAAAGATATTTTACATTCTGGTAGCACCTGAGTCCCTTTGAGTGAACTGACGAGCTAGATTGGAGCAGATGGCTTACCTAGACTGTCTTTCCCCAAGCGTTCAGGGACCACCCCTCTATTTTTGGACAGGCATTCGCCAGGGACTTAGGTGACCTAACTTTAATGAATGGGGCCATTGTACGATATATGGATGATCTTTTGTGTTCCCCTTCTCTAACAAAGGCCTGAGTTCATCTGGTTCAGAGTTTAAACTTCCTGGTTGGCAGGAGATGTTGAATCTCAAAGCCTAGGGCCCAGTGATGGCCCAAAGAGTCCACTACTTAGGGTTATTTTAATCCCAGGGCATCAAGCACTTTCAGCAGAATGTATACAGGCCACCAAGCCCTTTCAAGCCTTACGCCAGAAAACAGCTTTATGCTTTCCGAGGATTAACAGGCTACTGTTGGCTATGGAACCCTGGGTGTAGCCTAATGGCTGAACATGTATGAGTCCCTAAAATGAAATAATCATCAAATTCCCCTTTCCTGGGAGTAGGAACAACAGCAGGCCTATGATAAAAATCCTCTCTCCTCAAGGCCCTGTTTTGGACTACCTTTCAGGTTATAGGTGTGGCTTCAGGATCCTTAGCCAGGCCTTAGGGCCTGTTCAAAGGACTAGGACATTTATCAAGGTGGTGGACACAGTAGCCCAGGGACAGCCTGGATGCGTCAGGGCAATGGCTGCTTCTGTTTTAGTAGCGGCTCAAGCCCCAGGCTAGTGCACATCTACACTAAATATTTTCCAGTAGGCAGCAGGACAATATGCTTTACAGGTATTGCTACTAGTGTCCCAAGAGTCTGAAAGGCCTCTCCAGCAACCTGGAGCATTAGTGCTCATGAAAACCTACAGGGAGGACCTGCATGGTCAGTTAACTTCTTTGGAAGGACCTTCTAAGTACTCTGCAACAGCTAGCAAAGTTCCAGGAATTGTCAGCCGGATCTGTCATTCCCAAGTCAAACTTTGGAAGGAAGAGCCCCTCCAGAGACCCCACTATCTTGGGAAAGCCAACCTTTGAGAGACTGAAATACTTGTTCGAGCAGACATCAGTTAAATACCTGTAAATGCCTCACCATCCCCGCCTGCACATCCATCAGAGGGCTGTGCACTTTGGGTATTCTAATCAGAACATTTATTGTAATTGCTTTCTCTCATCTGTGCCTGCAGGGCATATGGGCTCACCTGCTGGTGCCTATAAGATGCCCCATAAAAGTGGTTATAGGGTGCTCAATTGCCATCCCCCTTATTTAACTATATTTCAGATGGACTTTTTTGTCCTGGACCTGCCTTGCAGGACCTAAAACAATGATCCCAGGCTACACCAGGTTCCAATCCTAGCTTTGGGGAAATGTTATGGTCTTGGCTTTCTGGATCAACCTGATGGAAAAGGTTCATAACCATTTTAGTCTTGGTTCCAATTTGGATCGTCTATAATAAATTTTCTCCTGAACTTCATTTCTTCTCATTAATAGTCAATCCATGTTTAGATGGTCCTGCACACTTCTGACCCAACTATCTATATTGATGCCTCAGCCACCCATCGGAGTTAGCAAGGGAAGGGACCCTAACTCCTTCCCTGCAACAGCAACACCCTCACTCAGTAGGAAATAGCCAGAGTGACACAGCACCCCAATACCCTAAATGATTTTAGGGTCTAAACTGTTGGAGGGGAATGTTAGGCAGGTATTTAGACATTAGCAGGCCTGAGGGACAAAGAGGAATCCAAAAGAGTGTGCTGGGTGAGTTATCGTTCATTGACTCCACAGAGAACTCAGTGTATAATTCATAATCATTTGTCAGGTCTCAGACCTAAAGCAGCCCGCAGAAGACAAACCATCACTGTACCACCCCACGAGCTTGCTCAGATACCCTTCCCACCAGGCTCCGATGAGTGTAGGGTAGCAGGTAAGCAGCTTCTCTGAAGAGGTGACCAGAAACAAGACCTCACACATTTACATAATGTATCCAGTTTGTTTAACATTGTAATCATTCTGTCTGGAAGACTCTTGTTCATATGGTATAGTTATTATCTTACATAGGGAACTAGGGCCTGGGTTTTATTTTATTTTGATTAACATGTATTAATTTTACATTCTAATGGGGTTTGGCATGATATTTCAATTGAAAAATTAAATATATTCAGTGCAGTATGGCATGAACCGGCCAAATCCAGCCTCCCCTTGTATTTTGTTCATTATTGTCTTCGTTTTGCAGTGCTGGAGATTAAACCTCAGGCCTCAAACATGCTAGGCAAATGCTCTACCCCTGAGCAGTACACCAGGCCTTTCTTTATTTCATTTTACCTTTTGAGACAAGGTCTTGCTATGCAATTCAGGCTGGCCTTGAACTCATTATGTAGCCCAGGATGGCCTCAGACTCATGGTGATCCTCCTGCCTTAGCCTCCCCAGAGCTGGGATTACAGGCTGCACCACCACATCTGGTTCTTTATTATCATTTTTATCTGATCAGATAATTAAAATCTCCCTTAACTTTTAAAGAATAAAAATTCCACATAAAGCTGAGGCTGTAGCTCAGCAGTAGAGTGCTTGTTTAGCATGTGCAAGGTCCCAGGTTAGATTCCCAACCCTTAAAAATATATATGAAAAGATCACTCGTGATGAAATATAGAAAAAGATGGAATGGTTGTGAACACAGAGCCTAACACCACACAGTAAGTAGTGCTGCTACGTGGGTGGCAGCCACACACAGACTGATGCCCCTTCTTTGGGCCCCACTCTTCTGTTTGCTTTGATTCCTTGGCAGAAACTGATTACTCCAGGAAAGTGAGACCTCTGACTCAAATGACCCATCAGATTCTTTTGCCTGGAATTAAAAAGAAATCAAGTTAAAATATATAGGTACACCTTGCTGATTTTTTTCCTGATAAATCTGTTTTTCTTTCTTTCTATTTATTTATTTATTTTTTGCTTAAATACTTTTATTGGTGCATTTTAGGTATACAATACATTTATATTTATCATGGGTACTTGTACCTGTACATGATGTATCTTGGTTCTTATTTTTTCCCCATTACCTGTGCGCC
>NW_004624840.1:7705630-7741988 GCF_000247695.1 Heterocephalus glaber | reverse complement strand
TCCGGACCTTGTGCTTCCTCAGCAAGCACCAGAACCTCTGAGCTAAATCCCCTGCCCTTCCTTTCTTGCAGTTCACTTGTAGGAGAAACCAGGTCATTTATCCTGTAGCATTCCTGGCATTCTACCTTTTGCCAGTTGTAGTCTTGGGATGGTATTTGACATGGCCTCATGTTCCTGACATTGGTAGTTAAATCCAGTTCTCAATCTGACTCAGTTTTGATTTTTTTGAGGAGAGGGCAAGAGCACTTCACAGAGTTGTCTTCCCCATCAGCAAGTACTTCCTCTTTTTTTGCTGTCCTTTCACCTGTCTAGCCAGGTGTGGTGGCACTCGGCTGTAATCCCAGCACTCAGGATGCCAGGCAAGAGGATCACATGTTCAAGCCGAGCCTGGGCAACTTAGCAAGACCATGTCTCAAAAACAAAAAAAAGTGTCCCCTACCTGAGGACACCATTCTTGAAGGCTCCGATGGAATATGATGGTTTTACTTCCAGTCGCCTCCAGGGGGCAGCAGATAGGGCAGTGGTCAAGGAGGCAGCTGGAATTTGAATGATGCTGTACCACTGGCTGTGTGACCCTGGACAAGCCTTAACTCTTGAGCCTCAGTTTTCTTGTCTGTAAAATGAGGATGACACAGAAACTACTCAGGCAGTTATTGAGGTCATAGTGTTAGACTGCTCAGTACGGTGCCCAGCATATAGTGACGCTCCAGAAATGGGAGCCTCAGCCCAGAATTACACAAGAATTTCTCAAGCCTGTTTAGATGACATGGCTAAACAAACCTTTCTTCTTTAGAGAGAGTAAGACAGTGGCAAACCATTTACAGTTGATAAAGCTCGGGTGTAGGTGTTTGGATATTGCATGCATTGTATTGTTTCCACTTTTAGGAATGTTTTGAAGGGCAAGGTTCTTAACTGCCTGCCCCTCCTGGAATGTGGGTGCTGTCCCCAAGGCCAGGGCAGGGGCTGAGGAGCATGTGATTATCAGCAACCTTGCTTCACCTGGCACTCATTGGCCTGCCCCAAGTATAAAGTCAGAACTTAGAGTTCCAAAATCATTGATTTTGAGTTTTTTTCCAAGCTTAATAATTGTTTTGGTAGAGGGCTCGACTTCTGGGGTTTTTTACTCCACCATTTTCTGTGACATCTCTTGAAAGTTAATGATTTTGAATATTTGGATCAGTAAGTCTTAGTTTTGGAAGTGATCCAAGGGTGGTTTATTTCTCTGCCTGAGCTTCCTTAACTCGTGCCATCTAATGTTGGAGTGAACTCAGCCAAGACTTAACTGGCAGCGTTTATTCCTCTTCTCCTGCAGTCCCCCAGTTCTTCAAAGACCACCAGTCAAACCCTCAGGATGTGTGCACTGCTTTAAGAGCCTGGGTCATAACAAGGGCAGTGCCCGACTGAGGGTCAGGTTATAGGTCAGCCGGTGGGCTGCGCATGCCCCAAGGCCTTGCTTCACACTCCTAGCACACTCCCACCAACCCTGCTGTCCACATGCAGATACCGAGGAACAAGGACTGCTCATGTGCTCGGGCCCCAGCTGGGGGGCATAGAACCAGGAGTGGCACCCAGGCTGTCTGCCTGTTGGTCTCTGTGCTGGGCTGCTGTGAGAGTCAGGCTCTGTGGGGCTTCTCTGCCTTGGCCATCTTCCTTTTTGGAACACTTGAGTCAGAGATTTCTGTTTAAACATAAGTTTCTGAGCTAAGCCCAGGTCTGGCCTGGGGAGAGAGCCCCTTCCCATTGCTGCACCGTGCTGCTAAGGTGACATCTTGTCAGTGTGGTGGCTGTGGTCTCTTTTGCATGTTTCCGATTGATCCTGCCTCTGAGGGAAAGGCTGGCACCCTGAGACACCAGGCTCAGGAGGCAGCCTGTGATAAGAAACTCTCCGTGGCCTTTGACGCATCCTTACAAACTGTCATGGCAGCCGTCTTCAGCATGAAGCATTTATCTTTCAGGTGGTGGGATCGGTGTGACTTCTCTCATTTCCCTTTCTGTCCTCTCCATACCCCCTCTCTCTGCCTGAGCCTGCTGCATTTTAGAGCTGGACTGGTGGGAGCGGAGAGTCTCTGGGGTCAGTTGTGGGAGGGATGCAGCAAGGGTTGGAAGGAGCCCAATGTCTGAATCTGAAGATGGAGACTGACCTGTGCCTCTCCATCCTCCCACCTCTGGGAGAGGGGTGTCTGCTTCCGTCACTACCACAGCAGAGGGACCCAGCTAGAGCAACAGTGGCCATTTGGGCCAGCGATGCCAGAGTCTGCTTGCAGGTCCTGCTGTGGGTCCGGTCGAGTGGCTTGAAGACGTGCTTGCTGCTGGAGCCATATGCTCCACCTCTCTCCAGAGCTCCCCCTCATTGTTTTTTTCCAGGTCTTAGTGCCCTGCAGAGGAAGCCTGTCCAGTAGTGTTCAGTCCACCTGTCAGTTCGAGTCCTACATTTTGATACCTGTGGAAGGACATTTTCAGACCTTAAATGGAAAGGTATTTCTTGGGTCGCTAGGTCAGTGGTGGGAGGTGGGATGAGGGGAGAGAGCTCTGTTTCTTGGCCTTTCGCCTCTACTGAGTTAAATGACAGTGTTGACACACACTCAGCAGCCCAGGGAGGGCTGGAGAAAGGAGGGGAATGATGCCTGGGGCCGGGGTCACCTTGGAGGGTGGGGAGGGCTGGGCTCTCCTCAGCATCTTTCCTCAGTGAAGTGTGTGTCTGAGTGAGCTCTTTCTTCTCAGTGCTCCTGAAAGCCCCTTGGTTTCTCAGCCAAAAATTAGACATCAGGGATGAATTTTCTTTTTAAACCGTTTTGTTTTGAAATAATTTTGAACCCACAGAAGGTTGCGTAAAGTACAGAGAACTCTAATGCACCCTTTTCTCCAGGCTGGCTGACTGTTTGCATTTTGCCACACTTGACTTATCTGTGACTCTGTATACCTGTTGCTAATTTTTCTGAATCTTGTGAGAGTAAGCTGCAGACATGTGCCGACCCTAAGAACAGCGTTCTCTTATCTGCTGTGCCACAGCCATGCTCAGAGGCCTGCTTGTTCAGTGAATGTTCCCAACTCGCTGTCCTTAGGCACACGGTACTAATTACAACATCCTTTATATCAAAAAAGAAAGAAATTTCTTCTCTAAGACCCATGATCAAATAATGCACTTGGCTGTTTGAAGTCTTTTTACTTTCATTTGAAACAGTTCCTCAGCATCTGTCTGTCATGACATTGAGATTTTTGTTTGGTTTTGTGGACTCTCCCTCAGTGTGGGTTTGTCTGATGTTTCCTCATGATTAGATTACGGTCAGGCGTTCTTGGTAGGAATGACGTGGCAAGGGTGTTTTATCTTTCTGAGTGTGTCCTGTCAGGAGGCACGTGATACCAGTTTGTCTCACTGTTAATGGTAATTTGGAGCATATGTTTCGGGTTTTTAAAAATTTCTTTCATGGAAGCAGGTAGGTTTTGAGAGGGGGAAGTTCCACTCACAGTCAGGATTGGCTTCATTGCCCAACCTACACAAGGTCAGGAAAGCCAGGCTACACTGCCCTTCTCTCTGGGGCTGGGCTGCAGTGCAGCCCTAGACTCAGCCGCCCAAGCTTGTGGGCCCCATGGTGGGGAGAGCAGGGATGGAGTTACCAGGAGGCCCGCTCAGGGTCAGCAGCTCTGTGGCTCACTAGGCATGATACTGTGTTCCTGCAGAGGAGCTGCTCACCATAGCTAGCTCACCTGTTTAAGTGCCCTAGCAAACCCATGCTGGGTGAAGCGGCAGGGTCTGGTTAAGTACTGTCCTTGGGGGAGAGTGGCTGCCACTAGCTGCTGGTACAGTGATGGCTTTCTCATTCCAGGATGTGTCTATACAAGGAAACAGGATTAAATTAGGAGCCGGTTTTGCCCATCTTCTCTCAGTACCCATCCTTTTTGAAGAAACTTTCTACAATGAAAAAGAAGAAAGTTTCAGCATCCTGTGTATAGCTCATCCTTTGGAAAAGAGAGAGAGTTCAGGTATTATGGGTGGAAACCCTTTTCTCCTGATTTGGAGAAATGTATGTGTGTTGAGCTTCTTCCTGGTCTAGCTTCTTCCTTCTGTTAAAAAGTGAAAGGTCACAGAAAATAGTGAAGAGCCCACTAGAAACCTATGTAACTATTTATTAGAATTCCCCAGAACTTAATCCAACTTACCTCCAGCTCAGGGGGTGTGGACTGGGGTGTGTGGTCATGCAGGTTGGGTGTTATACAACTCCAGGAGGCACCATTCACACAGACCCTGCCGTACCTGTGACAAACATGTGATGTGACTCACTCCTAAGGTGTGCAGAGGAGCAGCCCTGGCTTTATCTGTGGGGCTTAGCTTCATTCCTCTCCCAGCCTGGCCGTGGTGCCTCTTTGAGATCTCATTATTTGGAAAGAAGAATAATTCTTCCGTTGCCCCAGGAAATTGAAATAACAGTATGTCAAATCAGCTCTGAAGCTCTTATTGTCAGGAAACAGCGTTTTCACTTTAGCCCCACAACTCACCTCACGAAACTCCAGATATTATGAATTTTGTCCCAAGGAAAGGCCTTGAGAAGAGCATGCTCTCTGGATCCCAGGCTGTCCTATAACTAAGGCGTTCTTGGGAAGTGTCTTGAGATAAAGGACCTTGCCTGCCCTCATCACGCCTTACCATCCTCCCCCACAACAGGGGCCCTCAGTCCTGTGGAAGCAGGACAGGGGATGCAACATTTCCCCTCAGGAGACAGTGAAGGCTTCAGCCAGCCTGACCCTCTGTCTCTTTTTCAGAAGAGTCTTCAGCCCCCTCAGATCCTTTTACCCTGAAAACCATTGAAGATGTGAGAGAATTTTTGGGAAGACACTCTGAGAAATTTGACAGGAACATCGCCTCCTTCAACCGAACCTTCCGAGAATGTGAAAGGAAGAGCCTCCGTCACCACATAGTCAGTACCGGGTCTGGCTGTGCCCACCATGCCAGCTCAGAGCCCTCAGTCCCCCTGTTTATTCTCCGACTTTCCTAGCTGCTATCTCCACTGTAGGAAGTTTTGTTTAAATGTTTCTCTCTGACTGTAAAAGTAATATAAGCCACAATAGAAAACTTGAAAATCCTGGAGATGTCTAAACAATAAGCACCATTATCACCTATGTTAACCCCAAGGGGAATTTCTTCCTACTTTTAATGCACAATCACCTTTTTAAAAAAGTTGAAGAATCAATCATGAAAATGAGTTGGTAAAGCTTGCATTACTCCTTCAAGCTTGTTGTCCAGGAAACCCATTTTGAGGTGTGTTTTTCTTGCTCTGGGATGGGTTGCGCACTTGGGTTTTTGTGTTTCTGGCCTCGGATTGTGAGAGTGACCTCTGTCTGCTCTGGGCTGCACAGGACTCAGTGAATGCCCTGTACACCAGATGCCTCCACCAGCTTCTGAGGGACTCTCACCTGGTAAGCAGCGGGACTTTCAAAAGAAGGAATTGCAGTTTGCTCACCTGTGAGTCCCGGCTCTTTAACCATGCTCCTCTTACCCTCTAGAAAGTGCTTGCGAAGCAGGAGGCCCAGATGACCCTGATGAAGCAGGCAGTGGAGGTAAGGAGAGGGAGGGTGGCTGCAGCCTGTGGTTCTCCTCATTGCTGGACACACGGCCTGAACTGAGGTCCCTTTATTTCACAGATGTACGTCCATCACCATATTTATGATCTCATCTTCAAATACATGGGGACCATGGAGGCAAGCGAGGTAGGTTCACAGTCACCACCATCATCCAGGGTGGAAGCCTTACTCTGTGCTCTTTAAGAAATTTGAAGCCTCATTAAAATCTGTTGTTAGGATGCTGCCTTTAACAAAATCACAAGAAGCCTTCAAGATCTCCAGCAGAAAGATATTGGGGTGAAACCTGAGTTCAGGTAAGAGTTTGTGCTGCCACAGCAGCTCAGTGTTCTCTGAGACATCTCCTCAGAGGCGCCATCTTCTCCTGAGAGCTGGCCTCTCTCCCAGTGGCAGTGGTGGCCACCAGCTTGACATGGTTACTACTGAGGAGCTGCAGGGAACAGGGAAAGGGGACGTTACTAGAGCCTCTGCAGTAAGTCCTAGTCTCCTGCGAGGAGCTTCACAGTTACTTTCGACCAAAGATAAAAGGCTGAAATTGACTAGACTCTGTTTTGAAGCTGTCCCCTTCTGCAGCCAGCAAGGCAGCTGGCTGGTTGGGAGCTAAAGGGGACCTTGTTTTGTACACCTGGTCTTCAGGTAGGGTCTGCAGGCTCGAAGTCTCTCCCCACCTGCCTGTCTCAGAGAACCCTGCCGTAGAAGCACCTAGGGCTGCAAAAATGTCTACAGGGTTGATGTTTAGCCCCCCCCCCTCTAGGGCTGTTTTCCTCTTTCCTTTGGGGCTCAGGATTTTTATTTAGTTCCAGATTTCTAATGCAGCTGTATCACCTGGCAGGCTGAATAGGATGTAAATCCATTCTGTTTTGCCACTGGCTTGAGTCCAATTACTTCTCTGTTTTTGTTTTCATTGCTTGCAGTTTGATGTAAGAAAAGTATAACCTGAGGTATGTTATTAGAACGAGGAAGAAGGGTGCTCCCACCATGATTTGCAGTTGTCATGTTTCCCACTTATTTTACAGCTTCAACATCCCTCGTGCAAAGAGAGAGCTGGCTCAGCTGAACAAATGCTCCTCGCCCCAGCAGAAGCTGCTCTGCTTGCGAAAAGTGGTACAGCTCATTACACAGTCTCCCAGCCAGAGAGGTTGGTGCTTTGGGGAAGGGCCTGGCAAGGGCTAGATGCACACATCCAGATGAGGGCACCTGCTCAGAAGTGCCCCTGTTGTAAGGGTCCTTCAGCTGGGGCTGAGGTTCCGCAGTGCATTCCAGTGGGAGCACTTTGGGGACAGCTGGGTCAGGCATGATAAGGGTGAGAAAACAGTGACAGAAGTGGTGGCCTCAAAAATGAGCCAAGCTGGTGAAGGGTACAGGGAGGAGTCACTGTTTGTTAGGCTGTTCCTTCTAATTTTGCATTGGTATATGTTTGAAATTTCCCAATATAAAAAGTAAAGTGGGAGGTTTTTTTGCCTACCATGTGCAAGGCCCTGGGTTTGACCCCCAACACTGCAAAAGTAAAAAATTTAAAAAAGAAAAGTAAAACAAAAGAAGCTAAGAAAAAATTAAAAAGAAGAGGCAGGTCTACACATATGAATAGGGGATGGTCTCTAAGCATACTGAGTGGAGCAAATGGAGTGGATATGGTGCACCCACAGGAGCATCCAGGAAAGTGTGGGCAGCTCTGTGTCTGTATATACGAAGGCAAGTCCATAGGCTGCCTCTGAAAAGATACTCAGGAAGTGGCAGCAGAGACTGGGAAAGGAGGCTGAGTGGCAAGGGTAGGAGGGGCGTTCATTCCTTGCTCTCTGGTACTGTTTGAATTTGTTTGCTTATTTATTGCAGTGCTGGGGCTCACACTCAGGGCCTTATTCATGCTAGGCAAGTGGTCTACCACTGAGTCACACTCCTGACTCTGTACTGTTCGAATTTTCAGTCGTGAATGGATTACTTAAAAATGCAAAATGAAAAAAAGTGAAGGTACACAAGGACATAAGACTATGCGTGGAAAAACCAAAAGTGACCTCAGGAAGAGAGGGGCTTTGTTGATGGGTTGGGGCAAGTCTTCCTTTGTGTCTACTTTCACTGCCTCCCTGGGATCTTTACCCATTGAGAGGATGGTAAGACCTGGTCCGCATGGAGATGCTGCCTTTTGCTGCACATGTTCTGAAAATGCTGTATGTTCTTTTATCCCCTTGAGTCTGACATCTGTTCAGGAGATTGTAAGGGCACTTGTGCAATTTTGTTTCTTAGTGACCTGTAATCTTGCTGGAGTGTGGTTTTGTGGGTTGGATGGCAAAAGGGAATTTGTATACTTATCCTTCCCTTGGAGTCTCATGATGGCTTTGAACGTGCATTTTTCTCTTGCAGTGAACTTGGAGACCATGTGTACTGATGATCTTCTCTCAGTCCTGTTATATTTGCTGGTGAAAACAGAGATCCCTAATTGGTAACGTTTTTTGTTAAAATGCTTTTTAAAAGTGGCAGCACCATGTACTGTATAGTTTCAGTGCAACCCAGGGATAGCCACTTCTAACTGTGCATCTTATGGACAGGGTGCTTGTCCTCTCCTCTTTCCTCCAGGGGCTCCTCCTATTTACAGGTGGGGAAAATGAGCCTCAGGGAGCTTATGTTTCTTGTTCTGGACCATGCAGCGAGGCTGTGGCTGAACAGGAAGCTGACTCCAGTCCTTTCTTCCCCTAGGAACCCATAGTTCACATTTCAATAATCAGCTGTCTGAAAGCTAGCCTATTCAGGGAAGCAACAGGTAGTTTTACTTGTCCTAATGGCACACACTCCGCAGAGAGATCAAGGGAGGGACAGTGGTTGTAGCTCCCTTACCTGACTTACTGTGGGTGTTTGATCAGTCACCCAAACCAATAGCATTATTTTTGGAGAAATGTTAACTAAGTACTCAATGATAAAACTCTTCTTCTTTGTGGTAGGATGGCAAATTTGAGTTACATCAAAAACTTCAGATTTAGCAGCTCAGCGAAAGATGAATTGGGATACTGCCTGACCTCAGTTGAGGCTGCGATCGAATATATTCGGCAAGGAAGCCTTTCCATTAAACCACCTGTAAGACCACACTCCTTCCCTGCTTTTTGTGGGCACCGTGGTGCCTCTGACAGTGTTCTGGGCTGGTTGTGGAGGGGGGAGTCTTACAGTGTGTCCAAAGAATGGGGCCTCAGCTGTTGGAGGGCTGTGATGCTTGATGACCACCCAGGAAACCAAACATTAAGCCCTTCATTGCTTGTGAAAGTTGATTGGTTATCATTGCGATTCATGCTGTTAATGTCCTGCTTCATTAACCCCTGTCATCTTCAGAAGCACATGCGTGGAAAAGGAAGCCAGAAACGGTGAATTTGGATTTCTTGACAATGAGAGGCAAGAAGTGATTATTAATGTGTGCAGTTTTAGGACTCAGTGGCCTTATCATTTTTTTCTTGGTTGATCGGTGAACTTTGGCTAAAGGAGATGCTTATATTTCTGTGTGAACTGTGGGAATCTTGGGCCACATTTGCATTGCTGGCTGTTGTAGTCACTGTCCCCATCACCGGGACAAAGTACCTGACACTTGCAGGTATTGAAAGAGGAGAGGCTTATTTTGGCTCACGTTTTTAGTCCATGGTTGGCTGGCTCCAAGGCGGGAAGGCGTGGTGGAAGGGCCTGGGCAGAGGAGAGCTGCTCACCTCGTGGCATCCGGAAAGCAGAGAGATACAGGCCCTGGTGACCTGCCCTTTCCAGCCAGACCCCCCCAGCAGCGATCAGCTAAAGCCCCCATAATCTGATCACCTTCCGGAAGCCCCGCCTGTGAGTGCCCTTGGGGGGTATCTGGATATAAACCACAACACTGGCATATTCTGTTACATACCTTCAGTCAAAATTAATAGTCCTCAGAGAAGCCTCAAAGGTGAGGTCAATAAAGTGAGGAGATTTCTGCATTAAAAACCAAGAATGGTGAGAATTGAATATCATTTAATTCAGATTCTCTCCTGCAATAAATATCAAGTTAAAACACCTGGGAAGTCCATCCGTTGCCTACACAGACAGGTGCCCTCAGGTGAAAGCAGTTCCATTGAATCCATTCCTCACTAACATGTTGGGGCATTTTCTAGACTTTTCCCTATCCATGCATGTTACCTAACTGCATACTGCTTTTCCCTGAAAAGAACTTTATTTTTTTTCTGATCAGAAGACTGATATTTGCTTATAGATAATATTTGCAATACATAAAATTACAGTGAAGACATAAAAAATTTCATGAACTTAACAACCGGGGTGACTTATTAACATTTTAGTATATGCTTTTTCTCTGTGCAGATATAATTGTATTTTGCTGACTTACTTGTGTGTAATCTGATGGTTTTATGGTTAGCAATGAAGAGTTAGTGTCTGCCCTTATTTGGGGTGTGATAGGATCCCTCTCAGCTCAGGTGTGGCCGGCTGTGGCTCTTCTGAAGTGGTGTCCATATTTAGGGGGAAATCAATAACATTGTAGAATGCATGTGTGTGCACACATGCCTCTGCGTGCACATGTGTGTGCAGAATCAGAATTGCTGTTCATTCCCTTGGCTGTAAGGCTTCTTCCTTGCAGTTATTTTCTGTGAGGGTCTAGGAGCATCATGTGCTGTTCTCATCATGTCTGGAGTGGTTTCCCATGTCTTTTGCCTTTTTTTGCCTTTTGTGGTTCTTTCCTCTTTCTCTCCTGGCTCTTCCATCATGCAGGGGAATCAGCCTGATGCTCCATGATGAGGCTGGGAGCATCCCTTGTCTTCTGGAGGGGGGTCCTGTCCCTTTGCTGCCCCACAGTGTGGCCATCCTGGCTCTTCCTTTCTGTGGCACTTAGGAAAGTCAATACCTAAAGGCTTTGGCCAGGTTAGAAGGAGGTAGCTGACCAAACAAAACCAGGGAGCTTCTCTCACCTGCTTTTATTCCAGAAAATGTTGCAAGTGGTCCCTCTCCTGCTGGTGGTAGTTTGAATCCTGCCCTTTTATTTGACCTTTGGCAAATCTGCTTGTCACTCTAAGGCTCTGTCCATTTTCCCATTTATACTGGGGACAACGCTGCATATTTTACCCATTGATAGATCTTTGGGAGAATCAGACATGTTAGCAAAGGGTAACTTTTGAAGCACCAAGGTATTCTGGTGCCCTTGCTTGCTCTCCCCTGCATCTGGGTTCCCCTGTGTATCCTGAAAGATTATCCCCAAGGATGGTGTTTGGCTTAGGCGGGCAAGGGAGGGTCACAGCCCATCTTGCCTGGGGTGTCTGCCCTGATCCTGCCTTCCTGAATGCAGGGTGTTGATTCTGGTGGATGTTGGGGCCATGGATGTGTCGTCTTTGTGGCCTGCCTGGGGCCTGTCCCCTGGGTGTTAAGTGAGTCACCCTTGAGAGCTGCTCCCCACCTGTCCTGAGCCTGGCCTGTTATCGACAGACCAGGTGCTGTGGCCTCCTTGTCTTCGGTGACACCATCATTGGGATTCTGTCTGTACCAGTTGTCTGCCTTTGCTGCTGACTGGCTTCTTTTAGGTAATGAAGTTCCATTTAGGGAATAGGTGAAGTCAGTGCAATGTCATGGTGCTGCTTCCTGGGGGAAGAGCTCACATGTGTCTCCGCACAGCAGGCAAGGTTTCTGAAAAGCAGTAAGGATGAAATATTAGTAAATTATATAAGATTTTACTTTCAACTCTTCATCTAATATGGAATATGGTTCCACAGAAATTTTCTCCCAAAGGTATAACCATACTTGAGATGACATAAACAATTTTTTTTTGAGACAAGATCTTGCTATGTTCCTTTGTAGTCCAGGCTGGCCTTGAATTCACAATCTTCCTGCCTCAGTTTCCTGAGTGCTGTGATTATAGGTGTGCACCAGCATTCCCGGTCTGACCACACACGTTCTTTAAGTGTGTTCACAAATGAAGACTTTAGTTTTCTGAGAATAAATATTACTGAGATGGCTCCAGTTTTGCCTTTGTTCATCAGAAAATTAAGGGAAAACCCTTGAAACAATTTGTACCATTTCTTGTTCCAGTTATTTCCCTCTTTCTTTCTCTCTCTGTCTTTCTTTCTTTCTTTCTTTGTTCCTTCCTTCCTTCCTTCCTTCCTCCTTGTTTGAGGTAGGGTCTCAATGTATAGTCCAGGCTAGTCTTTTTTTTTTGTACCAGAGATCGAACTCAGGACCTTGAGCTTGCGAGGCAGGTGCGGGGCCACTGAGCTAAATCCCCAGCCCTAGTCTTAAACTCACTATGTACTCCAGGCTGGCCTCAACCTCATGATCCTTCTGCCTCAGCCTCCCGAGTTCTGAGGTTATATGTTTGTACTATCATCCCCTGCTCCAGATTTGCATACTTCTGGTCTTCTTCACTGTCCTGAGTTTCTTTCCTTTTTTGTTTGTTTGTTTGTTTGTTTGTTTTTGTTGGTACCAGGGATCAAACTCGGGACCTTGCACTTGCGAGGCAGACAGCAGAAACACTGAGCTAAATCCCCAGCCTGAGTTTCTAGTAAATAGTATTTACCCATTTCCCAAATAAGTCTCTGCTGATGCACTGTCCCTTCTGACTGCTCACTCCCCCTGAAGACTCAGTCCTGGAAGACCTACTTTCTTCCTTGCTGCCCTTCAGACAGCTACCCTGAGTTGAGGAAGAAGTCCTGGATTGATCTGAGTTTCTCTGGCCCTAAGCGGCTCAGCTATGAGTCACCCTATAAAGCAGATTGTGTGAGCTTTATATAGCATCTAGCAGCTGGGGGCCGAAGTGGCTCATTCAGAGGCGCTGGTGTTTGTCTGTCAAGTTAACCCTGTTTAAGGACCCTGTTTAATGGAGAAGCCCAGAACGTCCATCCCCTGACATGCTGTTGGCTCTGTCTTCGGCCAACTCAGAACTCAGTGGACTGTAAAAAAAGCACCTCACCCCACCATTTTGTGATGGTTTTAGGGTCATTCCTATAGAACCCGGCTGGGGGAAAAATTTCCCTTCGCCTCCCACCAAGACCCATTTTCAGGAAGTTAATTCATGATGAGACAGTTTCATTGCAGGTGCTCAAGTGACCACTGAATTATCCTGATATGATTTCATAAAGGAGGGACAAATGTCTAGATTTTTGTATCCAAATAATATCTGCAGTATGAAGATCTGGATTTGTTAAGTAGGGCAGGTCCTTGAAATGTCAAAAGTGGTTGGAGATGAGAGGATCTGTTTGTGTCAGGAATTCTTCCCTAGGGCCTTCCCAGACTTTGGCCCCAGGAGTGTGGCATCTCTTTCATGAGTACGCTCCCAAAGCAGGACGCCTCCTTGTGCTGGCTGGCACTGGGAAGTAGGAGGGACCAGCCTGTCTGATTGCTTTCTGTCTGTACCTCTGGCTAATGTGATGGGATGGGGAAGAGGGAAAGAGGCCAGGGCAGTCCAGCCTTCCATCTGCAGGATGATGGTGTGTGTGTGCGCGACATTCCACGTGCAGGGGTGGCACATTCCACACTGCATAGCCAGTGCCTCCTGGTCCCAAACAGACAGCCGTAGTGAGAGTCTCCCCTTCCAGTTGAGTTTGCTCTCTGCCTCAGTGAGCAGATCCAGGTGTGGGAGAAGTGGCCCTGACCTGTTCTGTGATGAATGGCAGGGATCACAGCTGGGCCTTCTATGTGGCAGGGTCTGTGTGATAAGACCGGTTGTTTGCTTTTTCCTGCAGGAGTCGGAGGGCTTTGATGACAGACTGTTTCTTAAGCAGAGGATGAGCTTACTGTCTCAGATGACCTCAACTCCTATTGACTGCCTCTTTAAGGTAAGATATTGGGATGTCTTTGTCGTGGTCGGCTCAGCAGTGCCTCCCCTCCCCTGGTAGCTGCCGCAGAGTTGCTACCTCTGCTGGGCTGTGGGAGCTGCTGTCACCTAGGTATGTGTGCAGGTCCCGAGCCACTGCAGCATCTGATTCCTTGGTGGTTTGATCGTGGGCACATGAGACAGCTCCCTGCACTGATACTGACTGACCCTGGGAGGCTGGGGTGGTGCCTGCAGGGAGTCGTGGAGGGCTGGGAGAGGCTGGCCTTTTGGGGAGCCTACTGATGCTCCCAGCGAGTGCATCCAGCAGTCACAGGGCTAAGCCCTTGGCTTGTGTGTCAGTGGGGCCTCTTGCCCATTGTACCTGATCTTTTTCCCCTAAGCTGAGGCTGTATTCGAATATAAGAGGAATAAGACCGAGGAATGAAAAACCACGTTAAGGTTCAGAGATATACTGTGTGTGGCCCTTCCTATTGCTTTGGGAATTTTATCATTTTTTTAATTATGGAAAATTTCTAACATTTATAGAAATAAGGGGAGTAGTATAAAAAGCAAGTTGCTGTGTAACCATCACCCAGACTTATTTCATCTCCAGCCCTTCCTAGTCTCCCCATCTGCCCAGATAATTTTGAAGGAAATCCTAGAGAGCAAATCAGGGCTTTCAAAATACTCACACCTCCAAGGACAAGTGATTCTTTAGCATTGATAGAGTTTGGGATCTCGGTTTTTAGCACATCGCTTCAGGTAACCAGAAGGAAGTGGAAAGACTTCTGAGCCAAGAAGACCATGACAAAGATGCTGTCCAAAAGATGTGTCACCCACTATGCTTCTGTGATGACTGTGAGAAACTGGTCTCTGGGTAAGAGGGAGCTGTGTGTGCCAGGGGTAGGAGACATGGTCCTGGTGGAATTTTCCACTTATCTTCCGTGCACTTATGAAAAGGGCCACATTCTCACTGCATCTCAGCTTCCTCTGCTGCCACATGTGACATCCGCTCCTTAGGAGAACCAGGCGAAGTAGAGGTTGTAAAAATATCTGCATGCCACTGGGCTGGTGTAAGGGCTTCCTCAGCCTCAGCTTTAAAGGGGGCTTTAGGGTGGGGCAATGTCAGTTTTTCCAAATTACACTTTTGGTTTCAACAGGCTATTTGGGGAGCCAGGGATTTAGCCCAGTGGTGCATGCCTGCCTGGCAAGCGCAAGGTCCTGAGTTTGATCCCTGGTACTGGGAAAAAACAAAAACAAAAGGCTATTTTGCCAAGTGCTGAGACCTAAAGGGCTGGACGGGGAGGAACACTGGAGCTACAGGCCTCGGATCCTCTCCCTATAGGAGTTGGCCAGGAGGTCCCTTGCCAGTGCGGACACATTCTGCGATCTCAAGATGCCGGCATGATGGCCTGGCTGGAAAGAGGCTTTACCATGCCATTCCACCTATGTGCTTTTCTGTGTCTTCTCTGTCCTAGGAGGCTGAATGATCCATCCATTGTCACTCCATTCTCCAGAGATGACAGGGGGCACACGCCTCTCCATGTGGCTGCTCTCTGTGGTATGTGGCCCTGCTGTGGCTCCTGTGGCAAAGGGGTGGCACCGAGCGAGGTGGCCCGGTGCAGCCTGGCTGACGGGGTAGCACAGAGCATGCATGGTGGATGCACTCCCAGGGCTGGCAAGGGGAGAATAGCGAATGTCCCATGGGCCTGGATAGCCGTTGTGTGACCTCTGTGGCCATCGTGCTGCTTCTTGGGCCAGAAGAGCTCATCCATGGGTCTTACCCGGTAGACACTGCCTGACACTGCCCTGGGGCTGGGGCCCAGGGAGAAGAGGCTGGAATCCCTACCATGAGAATGGTCTCAGAATTATCAGTTTAGGGTTCTTCTAACTCTGCCTTTAAAAATAATTTTGGGCCCAGTTGGTGCTGTGCACCTATAATCCCAGCTACTCAGGAGGCTGAGACAGGAAGATTCTGAGTTCAAGACCAATTTAGGCAACATAATGAGATGCCATCATTCACTACCCTCAAAAATGTGGGTGTTTTTGTGTGTATATGTGTTTTTTGTTTTGTTTTGTTTTTTGACAGGGCCTTACTATTTAGTTCAGACAGGCCTTGAACATACTGTGTAGCCCAGACTGGCCCCAGACTCCTGGTGATCCTCCTGGTTCAGCCTCCTGAGTGCTGGGATTATAGGCGTGTGTCATCATATCTGGCTTAAAAATGTTTTTACAGTGGACAGTGAAGGCAGAAAATCCAAACTTCTCCTGTGTCACTGGCCATCCTCTAATCTCTCAGAGATAATTTTAATTTCTGAGTATCTGGAATTTCTGCATGCTTTTGTGTATGTATGTATAAAATCTGTTTATGTCACAAGGCTCATATTGCTCTGGACGGTGCTGCTTTTCACTTGGCAATGTATCAGAGCATTTCTCCCTATTTGTATTTTAATGGCTGCATAGTGTTCCACCCTATAAGTTGACATGTTCTGTGGCTGTGTAAGGCTCTTTTCCATTGCCTTTGATTGCCTTGAGATGGGCTTGGGCTGGGTCCGACCCTTAAGTGTTTTCTGAGTCTGCAGAGCCTGTCTTGACATTTACTGTGGCTCCTCTCCAGCAGAAAACAGACATCCCGGGGTGCCTGTTGCTGGGATGTAAGAGGTGGGTAAGATGCACCGTGGCTTCACATCAGGTGTGGGAAGCTCCTGCCCTTACTTCTCCACTCTGCAGGGCAGGCGTCCCTCATCGACCTCCTGGTTTCCAAGGGTGCTGTGGTGAATGCCATGGACTATCACGGCTCCACTCCGCTTCACCTGGCGTGTCAGAGGGGCTACCAGAGCGTGACGGTGAGCAGGGGCCTTGGGAGCTTGGGAGCTCAGGAGCTCGCCCTGCGCTGCCCGAAGTGTCCCGGTGCTGCGCCTCTAGCTGTGTGGGCAGTGCAGTGTGGGTGGGAGCAGGAGGCACCTGCCTGGGTCCACTGAACGTCCGAGGGAAGAGAGGGTGGGGCTGGAGATGTTTCCCTTTAATCTCCAAACTTTTTGACAGGCAGGGTGAAAGCAGTGGCATAGTTTTAGTAGTAGCACAAGTTGAATATCCCTTATCCTAAATGCTTGGAAAGGTGTTTGGTTTAAGTTTATTTTTAGGTTTTGGAATATTGGCACATACATAAGGAGATATTTTGGGAATGGAACACAAGTACAAACACAAAATTCATTTGTTTTTTTTAAAAAAATTATTCGTGTTGGTATATGTTGGCAGTGCATGATACTAGCATTTGTTTTGGGGAATTGGTACATATATAACATATCTCGATCATTTTGATCACCTTTTTCCCCTCCTCTAGTCCTCCCTCATGTATGTTTGCTTGCTTGCTTACAGTCCTGGGGTTGAACCCAGGGCCTTCACACTGAGCTATATCTCCAGCCCTTTTATTTATTTATTTTTTGGTATGGGGGATCGAACTTGGGTCCTTGCACTTGCGAGGCAGGTGGCAGAACCACTGAGCTAAATCCTAGGCCCTCACCAGCCCTTTTTAATTTTTTATTTTGAGACAGGGTCTCACTAAGTTACTAGGATATCCAGCTGGGCTCAAACTTGTGCTCCTCCTCCCTCAGCCTCTCTTAGAGTACTGGGACCACAGGTGTGCGTCACCACTCCACGCTTCATTTATGATTCATGCTTACCTGGTACACCTACTTGAAGGCAATCTCATACAGTATTTAAATGCATCTGTTTTTTGACTTCGACCCATCACATGTGGTCAGGCGTGGAATTTTCCACTTGGTGGTGATGTGTTGGCACTCAGAAAGTTTCAGATTGTGGGAATTGGGGCTGTAGCTTAGTGGTAGAGCACTTGCCCAGTATCCACAAGGCTCTGGATTTTAGATTGTGAGGCATCTTGGATTTGAGAGTTTTGGATTAGGAATGGTCAATCCATAGATTCAAGATGGGAACAAATGACCTCCGCCCATGAGACAGACGCAAAGACACATTTCCTGTTTCCTGCTGCCCTGCTGGGCTCACCTGCTGTCGTCTGTCTGCCAGCTGCTGCTGCTGCACTACAAGGCCAGTGCTGAGGTACAGGACAACAACGGCAACACCCCCCTGCACCTGGCCTGCACCTACGGGCACGAAGATGTAAGTGGCACCTGGCCTTCCAGGAGCGGCTGTTTTCATTCTTCATTAACTCCCGGAGAAATGTGAACTTCTAGCTAGTTTAATGTTGTGTATTGTGTCGATAATTATTGAAGCATGGGGTGTGTAATATTTTTAGTTTAAAAAATTTAATGTATTACAGATGTTTTATTGAAGTAACAGAAACTAAAACTTAATTGCCCATTATCTTATCCTGAAATTAAATCATTTTCACTCATTTCCACTACCATCTGGTTCTTAACTCAGTGCATATTCAAATTTTCCATTTTATAAGTAACAGCTAGGAATTTTATAATTTCCATTTCTGCTTACTATTTTACTCTGCTTGTGTTATCTTTTGCTATCTACTCTTCTCCCTTTTCATCCCCCAGAATTATACAGAAATAGATATGTGCACGTGTAAAGTTGAGGCTGAGTTTGGGGTTAATGTACAAAAATGAGATCATACCCTGTACATTTCTATGCAACACGCTTTCCCACCTTATTATGTCAGCAAAATCCCCCAGGGCGATCAGCATAAATCTCACCTGTTCTTAAATAGCTTTTAATAGCACAGCAATCCACCTGTAGTATATCAAGGGACTTCAGGACCACATAGGTTCACCGATTGCTAGGAACACTCACGATATAGTTGCGTGACTCACAGCTGTGTTTATTACAGCGAAAGGACATAGCAAAATCCTCAAAGAGAAAAAGCACAGGAATGAAGTCTGGAGGAAACCAGAGCAGAGTTTCCGACAGTCCTTTCTCTCTGGAGTTGCACAAGATGTGCTTTATTCCTGTAGCAGTGAGCTGTGACAACACACACCAAGTGTCATCTCTCAGGGAAGCTTGTTAGGGACTGGGTGCCCAAGACTTTTATTCTCACTGGTTGTCTGAGCGTCCTGTGGCTCAGAATTCCACACCCCTGAAGGAAAGCATATGTTCGGCATAAACCACATTGTTGTACAACACAGTGCAGGCTGCGTGAGCCACCTGTCAGCTTGGGGACCATGGCTCACTCCCTATATCCAGGGTCTGAGGAACAGTACAGGCCAAGGGACGATCTCGTTAGAAGGCCTTTAAAGGAAAGCATTCCCAGGCCTCTGGGCTGTACATGGAGACATCACAGTTTCAGTCAGCTATTTCTTACTGATTTACTGATTGTATTGTGTTCTTTTTGAAAACAGCACAGTGTCCTGCTGGGGTAACATGGCTCCCAGAGCTATACTGTGTGCTGCTATACTTTGGCTTCGTGCATGGGGCCTCAGCTGAAGCAGGACATGGACTGAAGCCATGGGGGTGCAGATGCTGCCTGAGACTTTGCACGTTAGGACAAAGTGGCACCTTCTCATTTCCTTGCAGTGTGTGAAGGCTTTGGTCTACTATGATGTGCAGTCCTGCAGACTGGATATTGGCAATGAGAAAGGAGACACGCCCCTTCACATAGCTGCACGCTGGGGTTACCAAGGCATCATAGAGACATTGCTGCAGAATGGGGCACCCACAGAAATCCAAAACAGGCTGAAAGAGACGGCGCTCAAGTGTGCATTAAACTCAAAGGTAGCTCTTTTCGTCTCTGAGCATCAGATAAGTGTAAAAAATCAGTGTTCATAGATTGGCCTCACTAGATGAATGTCCGTTAGTGTCTGGACGTGTTATTAGTGGTGGAACTTGGTCTGCACCCTCTGTGCTATATTTGGAATGTCGTTGTTAATAGGTTTTACTTATTTAGATTATTTTCAGCGTTACTAGCAGTTTTTCTCAGTGTTGTACTAAGAGCTGCTCCCAGCTGAGCTGGCTTGGCCTCTGAAGGCTGTGGACTTCTTCCAGCAGTGGACAGGTGACAGTGGGACCCAGGGTGAGAGGAACAGACATAGGGGATGGGGGAATGAAAGCAGAACATGTCCTAGTTCTGTCTACCATCGCTTCAGCTTCCAGAAGCTTTATTTTCTTTCTTTCCTTTTTTTTGGCTTTTGAGACAGGGTCTCCCTATGTAGTTCAGGCTGGCCTTGAACTCACTATGTAGCCCAGGCTGGTCTTGAACTTGCAGTGATCCTTCTGGTTCAGTCCCCCAAGTGCTGGGATTACAGGCAGGGGCCACCATGTCCAGCTAGAAGCTTTATTTTCATTTGGCCAATGCTGAACCTCATTGGGTAGAGTTTCTTTCATCAATGATTTGTAACAAGCTTGGACACCTTTTCCTGGTAGTGATTTCTCAAAATATGATTTTTGGCACCCTGCATGGAAGTACCCACTGCTCATGAGTGGGTGGGGAAGAAGGCAGCTCATGGGGACCAATCCTTATGTCCAGCACCCCAGCACCTCCCTGGTGGGAGGGGTAGCCTAGGAGAAGCAAGTTGGCGATTTGCCAGGGGAAGCAAGGACCCCTGTGAGATGAACCCTCTGTGGGCCCAGAACAGCAGTGATTCTCAGCTTATAGAAGTGTCTCCATTTTAGAACAAGGTTCCAATTGTCCCCCTTCACACAGGTCCAACTTTCTGCCTTTTGATGTTTTACTGGCTCTCCCTGATCATTTCCAATTCGGGGAGTTCCTTTGTCTTATTCACATCTATTCTGAGAGTAGCACAGTTTTCATCTATTTTATTTTTTGTTGTTGTTGTGGTTTTTTTTTTTTTTTTGGTACTGGGGATCGAACTCCGGTCCTTGTCCTTGCACAGCAGGCGGCAAAACCACTGAGCTAAATCCCCGGCCTTCATCTATTTTAAACCACCTTGTTGAGGTTGACATAGAAAAAGCTGTGCATACTCCACAGGGACAACTTGATGGATCTGGAGCTGAGTACACACCCATGAAGCCATCACCACAGCCTGTGCTGTGAACATTGCCGTCACCAGTGAGCCCCTGCCTGTCATTTATTATTGCTCTTTTCGTGCGTGTGCTAAGAACCCTTAGCATTAGGTCTATAGCAGCAGTGGTTTGGAAGGGTTGCGCCTCTGCTCCTGGCTCCAGAGGCCCCGGCTATGCTGCCCTGAAAACCCACAAGGTCTCAGGTTGCAGCAGCTTAGAGGACTGAGCTGTGCTTTCCTGGGTTGGCGTTGCGATGCTGCTACCAGAGGCCCATCTGCAGGGAGAGCTGCAGAGGAGAGAGCAGGCTGCCTTCTTGGCCTGACTCTGGGCTGTCCCTGCTTGAGACTAGTGAGCACCAGTCAGAAAGTCCCACTTGACGCTGTGGAGGGCAGGCTGAGGCCAGACAGGGAGCTTTGAGACCTAGGAAGCTCTGCCTCGCTGTTAGAGGAGTGCAGTACAAGGGCAGGAAGCCCCGACTCTGTCCAGTGTGATACTGAATGCGTTCCCACTGCACCAGGGCTAGTTTGGCGTCTGACCGAGGTTATGGCTGGGCTGCAGGACCTGACTCTTGCTGCGCTGACATTCCATGGGGACAGATGGGCAGAGGAACTGTGGGTGATGACCCTTTGTGACAGCACATCTCATTCACTGCTTCTCATGTCTCCATGTCCTCCTAGATCCTGTCCATAATGGAAGCCCATCATCTGTCCTTTGAAAGGAGGCCAAAGCTTCCTGAGGTGAGTTAGCCGGGCTGCACTAGCTGGTGAGATGGGAGCTCCGGGCCCCTCCATGGTCCTCACGTGCCTGTGTGCCCGTGTCCCTTCTCTTGCCTGGGTGCACTTCCTGCAGGTCCCTGCACTGTCCCCTCAACACTCTGAGGATTCTATCAGCCAGGGCTCCTCCACCTCCAGCTTCTCTGTGTTGGTGAGCTCTAAACAAAAGGACCCCAAGAAGGACTACAGAGAGGTGAGCCTTCCTGATGGGAGGAGGGTGAAGAGGACCTTGTGGCTCTGGTGTTAGGGTGGCCAGTGGACGTGCCATAGCCTGAGCTGGGTACAATGGTGCCTGTAATCTTGGCATTCTGGGAGATTGAGGCAGGAGAATTAAATTGCAAGTTTGAGTCCAGCTTAGGCAACTTAGTGACTTAGACCCTCTCAAAAAAAATGTATGTGGGGCCGGGGATTTAGCTCAGTGGTTTTGCTGCCTGCCTTGCAATCGCAAGGACCCGAGTTCGATTCCTGGTACCAAAAAGAAAAAAAAAAGTATGTGTTGGGGGTATAGTGGTGATGGGCACTGAGGATGTATCTCAGTGCAGAGGCCTTGGATTCAATCCCTAGTACTGCAAAAACAAAAAGCTATAACCTGATGTGAGTTGCCCATCAGACTGCTTGCCTGGTACTGCAACAGCCGCTTGTGCTGGGGCCAAGGTAGTACCTTTGTGATGGGCCCAACTGTACCTCACGTTGCTCTTCACTTCTGGGCCCTTCCAGGCTCCTCCCTCAGCAGCTTGATGAACTATGTGTATGAGAGAAGAAGAAAAAGACAGAGGCAGAGAGAATATAGTCTAAGAAAAATACAAGCAAAGCTGCCTGCCGGTCCACTGATTTCAGACCTTTTGCAAAGTACATTCTCTGCTCTCCATCCCAAACCCATAAGCACCCCACTAATAATCTGATACAGGTCATCCCTGGCTTCTTAGAGAATTTAGGTAAGAAGTGACTCAGCCCTAGCATCCCTAAGACCCAAGCTGTGACCTGTTCTTGGAGACCCAACAAGTTTAGTCTCTGCAAAGCACCCACAAAGAAAGCCAAGAGGCACGGTCCACAGGCCAGCAGAGACCTGAAGTCTTTCTTGTGAGGAGGTATCCACCTTCCTGGGTAGTGGTTAATGAGAGCTGAGTATGTGTAGTCCTTTTTTTTTTTTTTTTAATCTTGGTGCCGGGGATTGAACTCAGGACCTTGCGCTTGGAAAGCAGGAGCATTGCCCCTGAGCTAAATCCCCAGCCCAAGTTTTGTTTTGTTTTGCTTTTTTGTACCAGAAATCAAATTGGCACCTTCCCCTTGCCAGGCTGAGCTAAATCTCTAGGCCTTGTTTAGTTCTGAATTATAGGGTGCCTGGCTTCTTAGAAAGCAGTATACACCAAGGTCACCATCATCTCACCTTTTACAGACTAGTAATTAAGAGCTATGGTTGTTTTCTTTTGTCTTGTTTCTTTTGTTTTTTTTTTTTTCTGGTACCGGGGATCGAACTCGGGTCCTTGCGCTTGCGCAGCAGGCGACCATTGAGCTAAATCCACGGCCTTTGTCTTGTTTCTTTTGTTTTGTTTTTTTGGACCGAGGATTGAACTCAGGACCTTGCACTTGCGAGGCAGGCGGTGGCACCACTGAGCTAAATCCCTGGTCCTGTCTTGTTTCTTTTTGAAGACAGGCATTACTATGAAGTCCAGGCTAGCCTCAAACTTGAGATCCTCTTCCCTCACCCTCCTGAGTGCTGGGACTACAGGTGTATGCTACCATGCACAGCTAATAGTTATGTTTTATGTACCTTAAATGACAATAGATTTTTCCCAGGATGCTCTTTTGGAGCAATTCTAGGGATATGTTTGAAATGTATTAAATAAGCTGTTAAACACATGTGCATAAACTGTGTTTATTGCCACGCAGTTTATAATAGCTAAATCTTAGAAACAGCCCAAATGCCCATCAACTGGTGACTGGTTAAAGAAGATGTGGTTTTTTAATAAAATGGAGTACTACTCGGCCATAAAGAATGATAGGGACATTTATAGCTAAATGGATGCACATTGAGGCCATACTCTTAAGAGAAATAAATAGGACACACATGTGTAAATACCGAATAGTTTCTCTAGTGTGAGAAACTAAAAGTGTAAATAAAGATCAAAATATATAATAGATAATGTGAAATAGGAAGAAAAGGTCCAAAGGGGATAGAGAAGGGGAATTGGGAGGGGTAGGGGAAAGGAAAGAAAGGAAAGGCATAAATATGAGAAAAGGAAAAAATGGAAACAAAGTCTTTGTAAATAGGGAGGGGTGGAGGGGTTGAAGGGAGGGCAGGGGAATGGGGAAAAAAAAGAAGAACCAAGGTATATCATATAAAGGTACAAATTCCCAGTGATAAATGTCATCATATTGTATACCTAAAATGTGCCAATAAACTTAATGAATTAAAAAAAAAAACACATCAGGAGACAAAGGCTACTTACTAGGTTTTCAGGATGTTTATATTATTTCTTATTACTGTATTTTTAAAATCACTTTCCTAACACTCGTTTTCCTTTTTTTGTTTTTTCTTTGGGTACCGGGGATCGAACTCAGGTCCTTGCGCTTTAGCAGCAGGCGACAAAACCATTGAGCTAAATCTCCGACTCTTTGTTTTCCTTTTATTAAGGTAGAAAAACTCTTAAGAGCAGTTGCTGATGGAGACCTGGAGATGGTGAGTCTTCAGATGAGTATTTTAAGAAGCTAGTGCTCAATCTGAAACAGTACACTTGTGTTCCTGTCTGCACTCTTGAGCTCTGGGTTCTTTGCTCAGTCTGCATTAGATGAGGTGGTACATGTGTATTTGATGGCAGCAATGTTGTATTTTCCAAATGAGTTTGGAGGCACAGTATGAAGACATTTTTGCTCCAGGGATGGTGAGATGTGGGCAAGATCAGACTGTGCCCAGCGGCCTAGAGAGTGCAGGGTCACGGGGAGAGGAGGAGGTAGTAGAGACCAGGCCAAGTCCAGAGCCCTGAGTGGGGCTGCAGTTGCTGGCAGTTCTGACTTGGGGCAGGGGCTGAGGTCTGAGGCTTGGGGCTCTGAGAGTCACAAGCAGGGGTCTGACTACTCTGGGCTGGCAGCTGAAGATGATATTGTGACTTTTGGGAAGGCATCTGTTCTACCATCACTGCCAAGGGACGGGGCACATCTGATGAACTCGGTGGACAGCAGAGATAGCTTTTGGGAGATTCCTAAGGGCACTTTCCCCTGGCTTTCCTTTGGCTTCCGGAAAGGAATATGCCATGTGTGTTTCACTGGGAATGAGACCCAGGGCCTTCACACTGAGCTACATCCGCAGCCCTTTTTTTATTTTTTGTTTTGAAACAAAGTCTCACTAAGTCACTAAGGTCCCCAGGCTGGGGTGGAACTTGAGATTCTCCTGCTTCAGCCTGGAAAACTGCTGGGATCACAGGCATGCCCTACAGTGGCCAGCCTATGTCTGCCACTTTTAATGGAGTAGTAAATTAGGTGCTTAACCATTTAGAAGCCCTGAGTGCAGTAGGAAACTGCATGAGATTCCCAGACAGACCACTCTGACACATAAAGAAGAAGCAAATCAGCTTTAATGCTGGCGGTTCAGCAAGTGACTCTTGTCAGTCTTAAGAGTTTATTCTTCTTTATATACTTCTTTTCATATTTACAAGGCTTGATTTCATTGGCGTTTCCCTGGGAATATAGCAAGCAGGATTTACACAAAGCAGAGCAGCAGGTATGTGTGTGTGTGGGAAGGGGAAGAGTTCTGGCAGGACTTTTTTTTTGTACCAGGGATCGAACTCAGGTCCTTGTGGTTGCGCAATAGGCAGTGAAACCACTGAGCTAAATCCCTGGCCCAGCAGGACTTTTTGAGTCCATTACGTTCCTTTGGTGACAAATTACAGAAGTTGTCATGGTCACTCAGGTGCATTCCAGAAACAGCATAGTTACCCACTTAACCCCTAGTTGTCTAAAAACAGTTACCCCACAGTTGCCCAATTCCATACAGAGGGGTGATTTCCTCTCTTACGAGAAAATCATCTTCCACTATTCTTACCGCTTCTAGGATGCAGAATCTTGCAGAATCTGAATAGTTATTGGTCTTCACCCAGAGGCCCCTGTCGGTCTGTGAGAGTGGCACACGGAGCCTCGGGCCGGGGCGGGGGGGGGGGCACGAGTGTCAGTGTCTGGCCAGGGCTGAGACCAGCCCCAGGAGCACTTGGCATTCTTTGTGGAAACGGAGGAGGGTGCCAGGGTGTGAGCTGGGCACAGCCTGAGTAGAGAAGCGCTCGTGACTGTCTCAGGCTCGGGTGCTCTGCTGTACTGTGGCAGGTCATCGATGGACAGGGGCAGCTGCCCAGGGCCCTAAGTCGTCCTCAGGCTGACCTCCTCACATTTGATTGCCTTCCCCTACCCAGGCCACCTGCCCAGCAGGTTCCCACCCTAATATTTTTCCCTTCCTCTCTCCAAGAGGAGCTGCCCACGGCCTGTGTCACCTAGGCTGGTGGTCCCTGCCTAGAGGCCTGGAGTGTGTCCCCTTGGGCAGCATTCCTTATCAGGAATGTGGAAGTGACCTGGAGTGCTGAAGGTTGGAATCAGTAGGGGTCCTCCTGAAACTCTCCCTCCTTGCAGGAATGTGGTGGCTTGCAGTACTTAGAACCAGGCCTTGAAACACATTTATATGCTTTATTCTCTGGCATCTGATATCATAGAAACCAGCCTTTACTGAAACATAAATTTGCTCCATTTGAGGGTCTTTTCAGTGCTCCCCTGTGGGCTAAAGTGCAGTAGTGGCAGAACACTGGTGTGGAGTCCAGGTGCCTGTGGGTGGGTCTCACTGCCCAACTGGTTGTACGCTCTGGGATGGGCTGGTGACCGCCCAGTGCACATGGTCTGGCAGGTAAAGAGGGAAGGCTCTGGGAGCTGCCTCTGGCGTGTGGGACACATACAGCTAGGGAACAAATGTAAGGGACATACTCAGCAGGTGCCAGGACAGGCCGGAAAGCCTGCCTGAGGCAGCACCAGCATGCCCCTTTGTAAGACAGAAGAGAAACTAATAGCCGCAAACATGGTAGGCAGATCCCTCTCCATCCTCTACAGATGTGCACCACTGTGCCTGGCTTTGAGTTCATTTTTATACAGGAATTTAGAAAGGCCTGGGCACAGGTGTGTCTGCTTTGCTGGTCGAGGAAGGAAGTGTATTCCCCGCAGTGGGAATAGTTCAGGGTGTGTATGGCACCGTTGCCCATAAAGGTGCTGAGGGTAACCTCCAGCTCCTGTTTCTCTTTACTGTCCAACACTAGGTGCGCTACCTTTTGGAGTGGACGGAGGAGGACCTGGACGAAGTGGAGGATGCTGTCAGTGCAGTGGATCTTGAATTCTGTCATCCCCTGTGCCAGTGCCCCAAATGTGCTCCAGCCCAAAAGGTTTGGCTTTGCCTCTGTTGTTGGAGTTGGGGAGGCAAATTCTTCTTTCTCCCCTTAGGAAGGTTCTCTGCTGCTTGGCCAAATAATTATTGAGGAGCTATGAGAAGTGTCCCCTGAGATGTCCTGGGGACTAACTGGCTGAGGGTGGGAAGACACTGACACCAGGGTGGGCTCTGGCTTGCCGCCTGCTCTCTGCCTTGGCAGGTGAGAGGGCTGGTACGCGCCCACTGCTTAGGCGCCCAGCTGCACTCTGGGCCCCAGTAACGGAGTAGGAGTTTGAGCGGAGGTGCCTGAGGGTGTCCGTCCCTGTGCTGGGGTTCCCTTTGCTGCCTTTGCTCTGGGGTTCGCCCTTCCTGGGGATCCCTGTGCAAGTACGGAGAGATCCCTTGGACTTTTAACCCAGTTTCCCCCAAGGTGAGCATCTCTCAAAACTACAGTAAGAGCATCACAACCAGGATGTGAATGTAATCCACTGATCTTAATTGAGATCTTCTCAATTTGACTTGTGCTCGTTTGTGGATTTAGTTCCATATAATTTTGCTTGGGAACACTCACAGGTTTGCATATCCATAGCAACATTCAAGAATAGTTTCCTCAGCACAAGAATAATCATCGTGTCCTTTTCTAAACACACCTACCCCTCTCCCTGTTGCCCCCACCCCGCTGGCCTGACCCCTGGGAACCACTAATTCGAATGTGCTTATCCTCCCAGCTACTCAGCTCTGAGAGTGCTGGCAATAACAGGTGGGCACCACTGTGCCTGGCTTTGTGTTAATTTTTTTACAAGGTGTGAGATTTATGTTGAAGTGTTTTACTTGCCTATGGGTGTCCACACTTCTTTAGAGTGCCTTTTGCACTTCAGTTGTGTGCGTCTGTTTCCGGGTTCTCCGCTCTGTTCCATTGATCTGTGTCCCTCACTACTACCACACTGTCTCCGTTATGGAGGCTCTGTAGTAAGTCTTGATCCTGGGCAGTTAGTCCTCCTAATCTATTCTTCTCTGCTAGGATTGTTATAGTTTTTCTAGGGCCTGAGCCTTTCCATCTACATCTTACAAGCTTGCATATACTCACAAAAAAACCAAAAACTCCTTTGGATTTTGATAGGAATTACATTGAATCTGTAGATCAATTTGGGGAGAAATACAATGGATCCTTGAGTTACGACTGGCCTGATACATGAACGACTTGGGTTAAGACCAGACTTTCAGTTTTAACTTACGACCAAAGTCTTGCGTTACAACCCAAATGCTGGCTGCTTGTGCCTCCAGATGGTCTCAGATACAGATTTAACCCTTAGAGTTCCAGAAGGAACATTACAACATCCTTTCCTGTGTAGGGTTAATTGAGAAATCCTGGGCCAATGTCTCAAGGACACTGAGATCTGCCAGGAAGAAAGTGTGGCCTAAAATTATGCAAGAGAGAGACTTTGAAGTCTGTGTAGAGGAGCCTGAGCCTCTTGAGTTACAACCAGCCCCTGTGAATGAATTGAGTTTGTAGGTCAAGGGTCCACTGTAACATCTCTATGATGTGGAAATCATCAGAGAACATGGCCCATCTCTCCAGGTACTTTGGCCTCAGATTTCTTTCAACAGTCTGTGATTTGTAGCACAGATACTCTGCCTTTTGTTAGCTATTTTCTTTACAGCACTTGTGAATGGTGTTGTGTGCATCATACTTACTCATATGTGGGTAACTAGAGGTGCTTACATCCTCTTCGAAAAAAATTAATTTGCCTTCACAAAACAGTGTTGTGAGAAAACACTACCTTATTTAGACAGCTTCAAAAAAATAGAAGAAAAAACAACCCAAAAAAAGACAGCTGTGAGGCTACTCTAACCTAAGAGTCCTGAAAACAACTACAGGTTTCATCCACCTACAGCTTTTCATTTGAGGCTGAGCTGACCACTGAGGACATGCAACTTTCAATCTGTCCCTAAGTTGCTGGGTTTCTGTGGTCCAAAGACTGATTTCCTCAGGCTCCTGCTGTGAGAAACACAGGCATTGAAAGGCAGATGCTGTTCCAAAGGAGCCTGGGGGCCAGCAAGTTGGTGCCCATGCCTGCGGGTGGCCAGAAGCACTTACTGTGTCCCTGCTACTGTCCTTTTTTGTCGTTTACCTACCTGCTGTGCTTCCCCACCTCACAGTTCACAAGTTGTAGCAAGAAATGGAATTCTACATAAAAATATTGGTAGATTGGATAAGTCTTACACTCCCTGGTCTTTTAAAACCTCTCATCCTTTTCTGTTTTGTAATTTCTCAAATACGCAACACTAAATTGCCTCATGTCTGAAATTGTTAAAATCCCCACCCCAACCATCATCCTCTTCTAGCCCAGAAGTGTGTTTAGAATTTATTTTTTTTAAAAGTTCTTTATTGAAAGTAGTGTGGTGGTTCACAGCTCTAATCCCAGCACTTGGGAGGCTGAGGCAGGAGGATTGAGTTCAAAGCCAGCCTGGGTAACATAATGAGACCCTGTCTCAGGAAACCAAAAAGAAACCAAAACCTCTTTCTTGAGGTGTGACTTACATGCAATAAAGTATATGCGTGTAGTTTACAGGCATTGAGCTGTTAGGGATGTGCAGACTGACACACAGTCTGGGTGGAGTTCTGTGTCTCTCCTTAGGTTTCCACCTGCTGCTTTGCAGTCAGTCCTTCCTCCGTATTCCTGCGCCCCAGGCACACGTCTGTGTACATTAGTTTGCATTTTCTAGGATTTTATGTAGAAGTAGAATCAAAAAGTGCAAGTTGAGTATCACTTACCTGAAGTGCTTGGAACCAGAAGTGTCTCCGTTTTTTAGGTTTTGAAATATTTGCATAGGCTTTGAGTATCCCTAAAAGAAACCACTAATTTTCCAAAGGAATTGTAGCTTTTTACATTTGCACCAGTGGATTGTGAGAGTTCTAGTTGCTCCACATCTGGTTCAGCACTTTTCAGTGGGAGCCATTCTGGTGCAGGTGCAGGTGCTGACTGTACAGGTGTGTCGTCTGCATGGCTGGAGGCTCTCGATGGCCAGGAACAGGTGGAAATGGGAGGTGCACTTCTACTTGTGTCCTTTTAAAAAATATGAGGGGGTATTTCATTCTGTGTGTTCAGATTTTCTTCATTTGATTTTTGAGGTGCGATTTACTCATAGTAAAATTCAGCCTTTAATCGAGCATACAATTTAATGTGTTAATTAGTGATAGGCCTGTAAAGCGGTTGGTTTTCACTGCTTATCATCCTTCCCAGCATGGCTGATTGAGAAACCACTGTGAATGACAAGGTCGTTTCATGATAAAAATGAAGAAGAATGGAGATAAGTAAGGAGCAGTCTCATGAGGTCAGACAAAGGTGCGCACAGCCTTGTAAGCCCTGCATCCTCTCCTGGTCACACAGATTACTTTCCCGCCCACCTGCCGCTGCTCTATTCCCTCACCCTTCGGTGCGGTTGTTTTTGACTCTGATTTGCCTTTTCTTGATAACCTAGGTTCTCAGTGACCATTCACTTGTCATTTGTGTGGAAGGGTCTCTTCAGATCTTGTGCTATTTATTTTTTAAGATAGATGATCTTTTTGAGCTGTATGAAATTTTAGATATAAATTTTTAAAAAACATTTTTCTTGCAAACACTTTTTCCCATTCTGCAACTTTCTCTTTCATCTTCTTATCATGTCTTTCAGAGAGCAAACATTTAAAGTTTTTATAAGTCCAGTTCATCAAACTTTTAGTTTTTATATCTTCTCTAAGGAATCTTTACCCCAGTACCATAAAGATCTTCCTTCCTTCCTTCCTTCCTTTTCTTTCGTTTTTTTTTTGACATAACATCTCAATATGTAGTATAGATTGGACTTGAACTTGCTATGTAGCTCAGGCTGGCCTCAAATTTGCGATCCTCCTGCTTCAGCCTCCCAAGTGCTGGGATTACAGATGTGTGCCACCATGCCTGATTAAGAAGTTTATAGTTGTATAGCTTGGCATGGTGGCACATGCCTGTTATCTCAGCACTTGGGAGGCTGAGGCAGGAGGATCACCATGAGTTTGAGGCCATCCTAAGCTATATAATGAGTTCAAGACCAGCTTAAACTACATAGTGATATTCTGTGTCTGAATAAGTAAATAAGCAAGCTTTCCAATTGTAGCTTTTACTTGTCTGTCTGTGATGGCTTTTGATTTGTATGTTTGGAATGAGAAAGGGCTGATGTGCCACATTTCCCTGTGTGGCTAGCTCGTTGCCCCATTCCCACCACAGACTTTCCTTGTTGATGCCTGTTGTAACAGGGCATCCTTTTAGCAGGCTTGCTTTACTAAAAATAGAAGCTAATCTTTTGGTATAGCACACCTTTCTTAAGTAACAGGGATTCACCTAGGGCCATGTGATTCCGGATCCCACTGTCATCCCAGATTTGGCATACAAGCAGGGACGGAGGGCAGATGGCTTCTGTTTCTTCATCCTGATTTCTTGAACATTGGTGACATTTCTGTTTCATCTTTCACATGTACCAGAAGCTGGCAAAGATTCCTGCCAGTGGGCTGGGGGTGAATGTGACCAACCAGGACGGCTCCTCCCCGCTGCACATCGCTGCCCTGCACGGTCGAGCAGACCTTGTCCCCCTCCTGTTGAAGCACGGTGCCAACCCGAGTGCCAGGAACACAAACCAAGCTGTGCCCCTCCACCTGGCCTGCCAGAAGGGCCACTTTCAGGTATGGGCTCTGTTTCTTAGGTGGCATAGCAGGAGCTTGCTTTTGGCTGAACTCACTGGGTGGAATTGTGCAGAGGCCCAGGGTTCAGGGTCAGTAGCATGATTCCTTCCTTCTGCCCAAGTTGAGATGCCTGTGGCGGGATCACTCTGCAGCAGAGCATAGGACTCTGGTCCTCCCTCGGGCACAGCCAGCCCTGCTCCATTGCCATTTACATCTGGGGGACACAGCGGTGTCACTCTGACCTGTCTCCTGTGCTCAGGTGTTGGGTTACCTTACCTGAGCTAAACAGTTCAGTCCTTCATAAAAGCATGGCCTCCTTGGAGGGGTTCAAGAAAGAATTTGGGAAGGATTCATCCTGTATTTGGGGGAAAATTATCTATGCGTATATTTTTTCATTTTCCTTTCTCAGTTCCACTGTAAACTTTTTTTTTTTGATACTGGGCATCGAACTCACCACCTTGCATTTTGAGGCAGACTTGGTGCCACTGAGCTAAATCCCCAGCCCTCCACTGTAAGCACTTTTTTTTTTTTTTTGGTACCGAGGATCAAACTCGGGTCCTTGTGCTTCCGTAGCAGGCGGCGAAACCACTGAGCTAAATCCCCAGCCCTCCACTGTAAGCACTTTTTTTTTTTTTTTGGTACCGAGGATCAAACTCGGGTCCTTGTGCTTCCGTAGCAGGCGGCGAAACCACTGAGCTAAATCCCCAGCCCCACTGTAAGCTTTTTAAAGACATGGTCCATCTCTCCCCTGAATTCCTTGCAGAGTGCTTCCAGCACCAGCTCCCTAACCTGTCAGAGTGGAGTCATAACCCCAGCTCTCCACAGGGAAAAGAGCTAAAGATGAAGTGGAAACACTGGTGCCTAGCATGCTGCCTGGCACAGAGTCCCTCAGAGCAAATGTCCCTCCCGGTTCTGTGGCTGTCCTTTCTCCTGAGGGTCAGCCATGTCTGAAAAGCCTCAATAAGCTTAGAGAAGTCAGAATTTCAAGTTAGAGGATTTCTTGTAAATTTTGATTAAGGTTGAAATTTTCTCTTCTCTGGCCTAGGTGGTGAAGTACCTACTGGATTCTAACACAAAACCCAATAAAAAGGACGTAAGTGGGAACACACCCCTCATATACGCCTGCTCTGGGGGCCATCACGAGGTCGCAACGCTGCTGTTGCAGGTCAGGCCCCTCCCTACTTCCCATGATTCTGCTGGGCATGGCGGAACAGGCCTCAAGGTCTGTGCTGTGCGTGCGGGCTGCAGCACTGAGGACTTGGGCTCTGTTTTTCTGAAGGTCTGGGCCTGGCCCGACTTCCCATTGCTGAGCCGAGGCGTTACCTCAGTGCCAGTCAGGTGGCCTTGGTTCTCTGCACTTTCTTGCTGGAGGTTACACACTGTTGAGGCAGAGCAAAATCTAAAGCAGCAGGAAAACCTGGTTCGTTCATCACTTTCCTGCTCAAAGGAACTCATTTTGGTGGATTTTTAAAAATGTGTATGGTTCAAGGCCAGCCTGAACTACATAGTGCGACCCTGTCTCAAAAAAACCAAAACAAAAATGTGCATGGTTTAGATCACTAAATGTTTTCTTTTCCATTTAATGTAGAAAACTGTTTATTAGTCTTGATTTTTTTTTTTTTTTTTTTATTGGTACATTTTTGCTATAAAATACAGTTACATTCACCATTGAGATCTTGTACCATTACATGAGTATCTTGGTTCTTTTTTTTTCCCCTTCCCCTGCCCTCGCTTTACCCCCTCCACCCTTCCCTATTTGCAAAGACTTCGTTTCCATTTTTTTCCTTTTCTCATATTTTTTCTTTTCTCTTTTTTCCTTTCCCCTACCCGAAATAGCTTCTTACGTTAGTAGAAGAGCTAAATAGCAAGAAAATAGGCCATCATATTGATGTCATATAATCTGAAAGGAAAAAAATCATTTTTATTTATTTGGCTGTTGGCATATCCTTCCTTATCCATAGCATAAACAATTTTTTTTAAACAAATCCGCTTTTCCCTTCTCTTGTGTTTGCTGTAGCCATTGAATTGCCTGCTGAAGTTGCTCAGAGCTAAACTTGCCCCTTCCTTGTCTTCTCCGGGAAGATGAAACTCCTCCTGTGAGCCCATTGTGTACAGTGGCCAAGGCAGGCGAGGTCTTGTCTTTCCCTCCCCTTTGCTTTGGGTGGTGCATTCCTATGTGGTAGGCAGATGCCAGCCAGGGCGGAGCAAGAAGCTGGCCTCTGCTTCTCTGGTGTGGCACTCTCTGCTCCACCTGAGAGCTTGTCTCCCTCTCTCCTCTTTCCCCTTCACAAAATGGCTGTATTTAGATCTCCAGCCTGAAACTGAAAGAAAAGGAAGTTCTTCATGTAAACATTACCATATTGGTAAATCATCTTTTTTTATCTCTCCTAAAAATACCTGGATTCCAAATCCAAGAAATTGCCTTACATGGACAATAAACCTGGGTTCTAGATTGTTTGCAGTTTTTATAGATATCTTGTTAGCTCTGACGAGCTGAATGTTGCTTAAGTCTGTTCATCAGAGGTAGCAGTAGTCCACGATCCATATGTTTGTACTGCTCCTTTTTTTAAATTAAGCTGCAGGTAAAGGTTATGTATATTGTAGAGATGAGCTTATTTCATGTACTTATAAACATGGCTACTTAACTATTTTGTGGATCTTTTTCTCCCAACAGAGAAAAACAAAATCTTCAAAGCCCTCAAAAGCAGAAAAAGATAAGGAGTCCAAAAAAGGAAAAGGAAAAAGTTTAAAGAAATGAAACTATTTCACTACCAACAGCCATGTCTTACTCACCTCCTGACCAGTCTCACTGTTTTTCCAGAGGAACAACATTTGGCATCACGGAATGACCTGGAGACTCCTTTGTACAGGGCGGTACAGCTAGCAGGATGTAACTGGAAGGCTCACGTACACCTCTTATAGAGGTTGAGAGACTGCTTTGGTCCTCCACTGTCGCCTGCCAATCTAATTTGATTGTTGTGCTTCGAAATGACTGTTATCTCATTATATCCAGAAACTACATATGGGCTTTGCAGTCAGATTTTAGTTCGCAGTAACAAACCCAGGAGCACTGGTACTAAGGCATCTTTTTTTACAGGCTGAAGAAGTTACCCTCATGGCCCGTATTGGACCAATGCTGATTTTTTTAAAAGGTAGTTATTATGTGGTGAAATTTTGTAAATAAATCATAATACAAAACAGTCATCACTAGAACTGGGTATTCTTTGTACATTGTCAAATATCTTGCAAAGTATAAATTAGGAATAAAAATGTTCCACATGTAAAAACTTTCTTTAAGATTATCATCTTGTACAGCTAAATGCCATGTTGGTATATTACTTATTAATTTGCAGGTGACTGGATTAAAAAGCTGATGGTTCCTTACTAACCAGTTGTGTGAAACATTGGTAGTCAGAGTCAAGAGCTTGAATCCCAGCGTCGCTCCCTCTGTGCTGACCTGGTCACTTCTGTGAGTACTCTCATGGAGAGGCCTTGGGGACCCAGAGGGTGTGGGGACTGCACAAGGGTTGCCAGGCTCCCATCCTGTTGCAGGCTCAGCCCGTCAGGCTCAAACCAGTAGGCCTGAGGTGGGGTCCTATTGGGAGGCTCTGGCCGGGCCAGGATGAACTCTGGCTTTTGTTTACTCTGCCCCTGGAGATTGAGTTCTGTCCTCTGATGGATTCCAGAAGTCCTCAGGCTCTACCTATAATTATGCTTGTGGAATGGCCCCAAGGCTGTAGATCTAGTCTGGAATTTAGGTGCCCAGCTGCCTTTTAATCTCAACAGTAAATGCTCAGAGGTATGTGCTGCTTCTGGATGTAGACATCATGAAGAATGTAAGATAAGGGTTGTGTCCCCTCTGTTTAAGGACTCGTCGTTCTGTTGGGGGATGAGACAAAGTTCTTGAGACATTTAAAATGTATTTACCAGTGTGAAAACTGTCTTTCCTAGAGATCAGTGTATATGAAAAGAAAACATTGCCTCAAGCCTTTGCCCCTCTCTCTGTTAGAACCAGGCTGCTTCGTGCAGGCATTCTGACATACTGGAGGTGCAGGTCCCGCCTCCCCAGGTGCTCTGTACACTCCAGAAAAGGGCCTGCAACCTCCTGGCAGCCAGAATAAAGAGCAGTGTCCTTTCTGTGTGTGTGATGATTTGAATTGTGAATACTCTAAACACAATGACATGGTGTATACAAGGTTAATAGCATTTTAGAATTAGAAATATGCTACTTAATATATGAGGATGACAATAGAGTGCTGTTTGACCCCTCTTTGAAGCCCTCTTGGCCGTGAATGAATGGCTGAGGCAAGTGGCAGGTGGGAGTTGGGGCTGCAGCATTTGGATGTGATTCTGCTGAAAGGTCTGTGTGGGATTCAGTCTTCACTCATGCTCTACCAAAGTGGCCTTTTGGAGCCATCCACTGCCACGCATCATCTTTCAGCATAAAACCATGCATGTGCTTTTTCTGAGATCCACCAACTCTTGGCCATCTTGAAATCCCTAAGAGACTGTGCAGCTTAGTCTTTCATCACATGAAATTCTGGAAGTCCTACAGCACCATCATTCATCCTCGAAGTTTTAAACGAGTAGCTTGTTTTATGCACTAGAAAGAGTGTGTCTTCCTAAACAGGTTCTGTTGGGTTGTGCTCATGGGTGAAAGTCTAAGGCCTGCAATTCACAAAATAGAATGTTCTCACCCTCACAAGTTCCAAGTGCCTAGGTTTGTACCCTCTAGCCTTACGGCGTCCCTCCAGTGATAAGATACAGGATGAAGCAGGGGGCTCTGCATAGGTTTTATGTTAATAACCTGGACTGCACCACTTAGGAAGCCCAAGGCCTCAGGCCGCTTCTCCAGCCAGCCACTGGGAGGGAAGGACACAGCCCATGAAGCTGAGGCTTCCCCAAGTGCAGATACCTGGGTGCTCTAAAATACTGCATTATTGGCATTTTGGGCCCTTGCCTCGGCTCAAAAGTACCATTGTAACACTCAGGTTGCTGACGGCCACAGTATAAAATCATTATCTGATTATTTCAGTTTCACTTAGGACTCATTTTTGCTGTTTATAGGCTTTGGTAACAGTGGCCATCGACAGCAAAGCAGCAAATATTGGAGTTGTAGGAAA
The DNA here is from genome assembly GCF_000247695.1 of Heterocephalus glaber. The sequence goes on along the minus strand of NW_004624840.1, from coordinate 7,705,741 downwards.
AGTATCGATTTCCTTGGAGCATGTGGGTGGGTGTGTGTGTGGAGCCTGGGAGAAGATTCCAGATTGTGGGTGTGTGTGTGGAGCCTGGGAGAAGAGGAGAGAGGAGGGGGG
>NW_004624840.1:7691748-7705530 GCF_000247695.1 Heterocephalus glaber | reverse complement strand
AGAGACAGAGAGACAGACACCTGGGAGAAGATTCCAGATAGTGTTTTTTTTTCTGTGCAATAGGATGACTCAGCAGATAACTGAGGTTCTAATTTTATTCATTTCTTTCAAAAATAGATTCTGCTGGTTTTTGGTGTTTTGATCCTGGGATTGATCCTGCTAAATAGCCTTGACTTGTATAAATTTATTTCAAAGTTTTTAACACTATTAACCTACATGTTACTCAGACTCACAAATGTGCTTCAAAGCTACCTTTTGTCTCTTTTTGTCTCCAAGTCCAAGAAAAAACATTCTGTTTAGCCACCAATTTTATTTTAAGGGTGATATTTCAAAGTATAAAAGATATCAAAAAAGCTGAATATTTACAATTATGTTATAAATTACAGAGCATACAATATGTAAGATGTTGGAGAGGAGATATACAAAGTACATTAAACAGCAAGGTTATTTGTCACTGTTGTGCCACTCTACAGAGTTGGAAGTGCTGATGAAGGGAGGTCACCTTTGTTTTCTTTTTCTGCAGCCAGGAAGGACCATCCTGAAATCCAGCAGGGGTGGAAGCTCAGCCTCTGAGGACAAATGTGTCTTCCAGGAGTGTCATCTCTAGAAAGGACTAATGGATGTGTTTAGAAGGGTGTCAGGTAATAGCCAGCATTAGTGTCAGGTAATACAGCCACATTTCCTGCTCATTTCTGGAATGTGGAGCAGGAACACAACATTCAAATTAGAAATTTCCGGTCTGTAATCAGGATTGGGTTTCAGTGCTGGCCTTGCAACTCCCCACGGGCATGTAGGGAAGCTGCTAATCCTTTACCATGAGGTAATGAAGGAAGTAGCCACCTCACTGGAAAGAATGAGCAAATGCAAGCTTAAGTGGTCAGTAAACTGAAGAGAAACTTTTTCTTGAAATTAAGGATTCTTTGTCTAAATACCAGTGAACAATAACTTTGACCAGGACTCACTATATTAGCAGACATTCACTGTGGCTTTTTCAGAAGACAGTGCATTGTGGTAATTCATTGAGGGCATCTCTGCAAGGAGCTCAGATGTCTCATGGTTCAGGTCTTGCACTTCTTTTGTTTTTTGGGTTTTTTTGGTACTGGGGATCGAACTTGGGTCCTTGCGCTTGTGAGGCAGGGGGCGGAACCACTGAGCTAAATCCCCAGCCTGTGCACTTCTTTAAAGGATTACCTGTTTTACTGTTTGGAGAAGTTCTGTGCAGGTTTATTAAAAATAAGCTTCCGCCTTTGGAAATGACAGAGACGATAATTACAAGCTTGGGACAAAATATAAACAGCTACTCAAAGGCATCAGAGAACAGCTAAAATAGGCAAAAATTGGAAAGGCATGAACCTTTCACAGAAGCAGCAGGAGAACTCTGCTGGCTAAAGTTCATGTCCATGTGGCTTTTTACCTGTTGGGGACAAGGCCACGAGGTGTGGGGAGGAGATAAGCAGTGAAATCAAGTCTTAACAGCTTGAGGAGTCAGAGGAGAGCTTGTGGCTGCTGGAGTTACTGAAATGTGAGGGAGAGTATGCTGAAGAGGGGCAGCTCCAAATCTGTAAACTTCACACAAATCCTTGAACTTTGCATGCTTAGAGAAGACTCATACAAAGCCCAGGAAAAGCAATAGCTCAGAGGCTGAACTCAGCAAAGCTTTTTAACTGCTGGGCAGACAAGAGTTTAACTTCTGGCTGGAACAAAGTCAACATTTTGTAAAAAACAGGGAATCTCAAGGTTTTATATCCATAATGTCCAGCATACTATAAAATATTACTAAATGTGGGGTGGGGCACAACAGGCAAATGTGACATAATCAAGAAAAAAAATCAATAGAAGATGGTCCTGAGATGACTGACTGGCTGTACTAGGGACTGAACCCAAGCAGTGTTGAGCTGTATCTCAGCCCTCTATTTTTTCCTTTGAGACAGAGTATCACTAAATTGTCCTACTGCCCTAGGCTCATTTCAAGTAGCTGGGATTGCAGGGCACACCACCATGTGCAGCTGATACACAAGATGAAATAACAGCCAAGTACTTTGAAACAGCTTTTTTTCCCTGCCCCTTTTCCTTATATAGATTATTCATTGTGGGGAGCTGGTATGTGTGCATATCACAGTCCTTTTTACTTCTCCATCCCCTCCTTCCATCTCTACAAAGTCTCCCTCCCTATTTATTATCACCTGTTGTTTTGCTCCTAAATTATGTATACTTGGGGTTTCCTATATAATAAAATGGCTATTTAAAATATGTTCAAAGAGCCGGGGATTTAGCTCAGTGGTTTTGCCGCCTGCTGCACAAACACAAGGACCCAAGTTCAATCCCTGGTACCAAAAAAAAAAAATGTTCAAAGATGTAAAGATGAATACAGTCATAAGGAATGATAGATGGGGGAACTTAGAAAACAAACTAAACATGAATGTTCTAAAACGGAAAAGTACAAAAAATCTGAAATAATTTTCCTTAGAAGAAAGGTCAGTGAACTTATAGACCAAAAATTCATATGAAGAACACAGAAAAACATAAAAATGAAAGAATCCTGATGACCTGTGGATATCAAGGAGTCAAATACAGTCACGAGTCCTACACTGAGAGAATAGATTCATAGAAAAAATATTTCATGACTCAATGTCCCCAAATTTCCAAATTAATGAGAAAATAGACATACAGATAGAAAGAACCTAGAAAATCCCTGTAAGTAAATAATTGACCATACCTAGTCAATACAGTCAGAAGTAAAAACTTAAGAGAATGTGTTGAATGCAGCCATAAAGAAAACAGTATATACAAGAAAATGAGGGTGTTTGAAATTGGTAATGAGTATCTTGAAAGTGCTTTAAGAAAAAATAACCAGAATTCCATATCAAGTGAAAACATCCTTCAAAAATGAAATACAGAGAAATAGTCACAGCAAATGTGTACTTGAAAGAAATGTTATATGTAGGAAGTTCTTCAGGCTGAAAGGAAATAATCCCAGTGGAAACCTGGATTTAGGAAAGCAAGGAAGTACAGGTTACATCCATGTTTCTTACAATTTCTTTTAAAAACATGACTAAAAGGGCCGGGGATTTAACTCAGTGGTTCTGCTGCCTGCCTCGCAAGCGCAAGGTCCTGAGTTTGATCCCCGGTTCCAAAAAACAAAAAAAAAACATGACTAAAGAAAAATGATACCTGGACATGGTGGCACATGCTTGTAATCTCAACTACTCAGGAAGCTGAGGCAGCAGGATCCCAAGTTTGGTGCCAGCTCAGGCAACTTAGTGAGTCTCTGTCTCAAAGATTTTAAAAAGAGCTGGGGATATAGCTCAGTGGTAGACTGCTTGCCTCATATAAGCAAGGCCCTGGGTTGAGTCCCCTGTACCTCCCTGACCCTAACACACAAAGAGAAAAATATCACTGTAATGTAGGGTTTATAGTGTGTGTGTGCATGTATGTATACATATGAAATAATTACTAACCAAGTAAAATTTGGAAAGGCAAGTCTATAGAGAAATAAAATACTAAAAATTATGTGAAGGCTATGGGGATTTAGCTCAGTGGTTCTGGCACCTGCCTCACATGTGCAAGGCCCCGAGTTTGATCCCTAGTACCAAAACAAAAATGAACAAAAACCAAGGGGTGGCTAGGGCAAATCGAAAACAAGTAACAAAACTGTATTCCAAAATTCAACCTCATAACAAAACTTGACAGATTACAGCAAACGAAAATTACAGACCAATATCCTTCACAAATATAGATAGTATTTTCAGTATAATATTAGCAAAATAATCCAGCAGTACATGAAAAAAGGGTTATGATCAAGTATGTTTATCCCCTGAAAATTGATTTTAATACTCCAAATAAATATAACTTACCAAGTTAATGAAATAAGGGGAAAAACATTTCTCTCAACTGGTACAGAAAGTTTATCTGACAAAATTCAACTCAGCAAACTAGGAATAAAAGGAAGCTTTTTTTTTTTGGTACCGGAGATCGAACTCAGGACCTTGCGCTTGTGAGGCAGGCGGCAGAACCACTGAGCTAAATCCCCGGCCCCAAGGAAGCTTCTTTTTACATAGAAGGGCTTTCTGAAAAATCTTACAGCTAAACATGACAGGAGTGAAATCCTGAACATCTTCCCCCAACAATGAACAAGTCAAGGATGCGGACTTTACTCCTTTTATACCATGCTGTACTGGGGAGCCTAGCCAGTGCGATACACAGAAGAAAAAAGTTGTAAAAGTTAGGAAGAACATTTTCCTGTATTTGTAGACATGGTTATTTACATAGAAAATCTAAAGGACTCTACTATAACTACTAGACATAAGTGAATTTACAAAGGTTGTGGGATGTAGGGTCAGTAAAGTCAGTTGCACTTTGCCATACAAACAAAAAATGAAAAAAATTAAATTCCATTTAGTACCAGACTCTCCCCAAATTACCTGTGCGTAAATTGAACATGAAAGACTTTCATGTAGAAAATTACAGAATATTGTCAGGAGGAATTGAAAAAGATTCAAATTTAGAGACACATGAGTAGACTGGTAGGTAAGTTTTGTTAAAGATGTCAGTCCTCTTCAAAATGCTCTATGGAATCAGTACAACTCTGGTAGGCAGAGTTTTAAGATGGTCCCCAAGATTCCCACAACCAGTGCACACCACATCTTGTGTGTTTTCCTTGTAAGAGGGGAGGGCTTGTGACTAGGATGTCATAATCATCATATTAGCCTGTATTATCTGACAAGATGAAGGGTTTTACAAGGTGTAGTTAAGGCCCACAGTCAGCTGATTGGGAATTAAAAGGAGCTCATCATAGGAGGGCCTGACCTAACTGCGTCCTTCATAAAGGTTCCAGACTCTCCCCGAAGGGAGAATAGACATCAGAGAGCTGCTCAAGCTGTGGATGAGCCACAGGTCAGGAACCCGCAGCCACGGGACACAGAGTTCCACCAACAAGCTATACCTAGAAGAGGACTTCACACTCAGGTAAGCTCGCAGGTCTAGTCAGCACTGTGCCCATGGCCTTGTGTGAGTTGGAGCAGAAGACTCAGCTAAGCCATGACTCTCACAGAAACTTTGAGATAATGTATGTCTAAGATGCTACATTTGTGATAGTTTGTTAAATGGCAAACAACTCCCAAGCATAGAATCTAAGATAATCTTATTAGCTGGCTCTGGTTTTAATGGGCCAATTACAAAGAAGCCCATGTGACCATTTTTGTCTTTGTGAGTTTCTCACTATGAAGCCCAGGCTGGCCTGGAACTCACAGTCCTCCTGTCTCAGCATCTTGAGAGCAAGTATTGCAGGCATGTGCCACCAAGCCAGGCACTCCATGTGACTTGACAGTATGTTCTGGGTGGAATTTATGCTGCTTGGCCAAATGACCTTTGTCACCCTGGAGGCTGTACTGCTTTCACTTTAGTGTTTCAGAATGGTCCACCAGAGGTCTGCTGTCAGACTGTTCAAACGAGACAGTTAAACGATGCATGGGAAGGGGCAGGGGCTGACGGGAAGGGTGAGGAGGAGCATCCTGGGGGACGGCCCGGCCCTCACCTGCAATACTCAATGTCCCATCTCGGCTCGCAGGTAGTGGGTGGAGTCTAAAATTTTTTTCAGTTGTGCAGAGTTTAATCTTTCTGAACACATAGGACACGTGCTTTCAGTGTTTAACAAGCTGTTTTGGGGAGGAAAATGCAAGAGTTACTTTGGGGTTACTCTAATATGAAAAACAGCTATTTTCTGTCTACACTTAACACACGTTCATCATGCAATTTAAGAATCAGCGATCCTTGGTCTGCTATAAGACCCTCTTAAAGATAATGTTCTCCGAGGTCATAGAGGTTTCTCCCAAGAAGCCAGTTTGGGGCTCTGGGGATCTTGAGGAATGTGAAGAAATAAGGAGAGTTCAGAATAAAGGACTGGTAGAATGAGAGGGCCACTTTTGGATCAGTATGTGTGACCGAGTGGCAGGGTACACACTTACATCTTAAACTCTGAGTACAGCGCAGGAAAGTCACAGTGCGGGCACACTGTCCAGTCATCCTTCAGCATATGTCGGCCCTGGGAGTGAACATTTGAGAGTAAAATTCATCTTTATCTTAAAAATCCCACCATTATTTAAGTATACTACAGAATTACAGTTAAAAGCCAGACCTCTACACTGAAGAACTATGGCTATTTCATAGGTAATGGACTAAGAAGAGATAGCATTGAAAGGACTAAAGGCAAAAAAAAAAAGAAAAGAAAAGAAAGGACTAAAGGCAGGTTTTCCTTATCAGTATCACATTGAAAGAATCAGTTTCAATTTTTTTACATTATTACTTGGTGTTATTTTAAAACAGGGCTTATATTACCCCAGTGATTAACAAGTGATTGGTATTTTCATGTTTTCTGATAGCAGGTTTTAAGAAGAACAAGAAAATGCCACTGATGAAATGCCAGGTGTATCCTAAGGCTTTGCAGATGTTAGCGCATCAGTCTGGTTGATCTTAGTAGCAAGGAGGTGTTACAGATGTGATAAAAGCAAATTGGACTTCGGCTAGGTAGGCAACAGGTGGCTACCTAAGAAGGAGGATTTAAAGCTCAGGCCTGCTCTACTGCTGCAGAGAGCCTCCATTCAGATTATTAAATGCTCTAAAATAACTTTCAACTCCATTGGCCATGAAATCACATGCTAAATGTTTTAAGAAGTTTGAGAAATAATGTTAGAAATGAAGACAGTGCTGGTGTACAAGTGTTCAAATAGAAAGGGAAATGATTCTAAAGAAACTTACTGTTACAATGCAGTAGGGTATATTGTTTTTACACCCAGGACAGAGGAGCTCACACTCTGGGAGAAGAAACTGGCAGAATGGACACGGGGTCATGGCCTCTTCTGTCTCAGTTGTATCGGGTCTCCTGTGAGGAAGAGTTGCATGTCATTTAGAGTGACATGGATAACAGCAGATTCGGACAGGACCATGTAACACACCCATTGCATAGGCAGATTGAGTGGATTCAAGATACTTCCTAGCTCACATCAGCCCTTGGTCCAGTTTTAGTGGTAAGGAAGAGAACCTGGGCCTGGCCAGGTTGTAAGGTGTGACGCAGGCACAGGAGGAGCTGGAGTTGTAGCATGCGTGGTAAATGCAGGAAGGGGAGGAGGTCGTGGTCCCTCCTCTTGCTGTGCTGCTGGGGTGAGCTTCTGGGGTGAGCTGCTGGTACCCTTCCTGTCTCTCCCCCTGTAACTGTGAAGTGGCGAGAACTTTCTGGGACAATGGACGGTTCCAATTCTGTGCCGTCCACTACACTGGTCATGAGCCAGACACTGCTTTTGAGCACTTGTATCTGGGAGTGTGAGGAATAAGCTTTAAAGTTGATTCCATTCTAGTTAAAGGGCCATGTGTGAACAGCAGGTGCCAACTTGGAGCACACAGCCACAGGCCACTCACAGGTGCAGGGGCAGAGTGCCGGAGTTAGCGGCTCCTCCTCATGGTCCACACTCGCAGGTGTATATATGCTGGGTCAGACTGATCTGGCCTAAAGCCATGTAGGCTTGGCAGCTTCCAAAGAACAGTGTACGCATAGCCCTATCCAGCATCCACGTTCTCTGCCACCAAGGTTGGTCCCTGGCCTGGCTGACACAAAAGCATTACCAGTGAGTCGTTTCCCCTGGCTGAGGTGTGGGGTGGAGACTTGGGAACACCTGGGTCCCTTTGCTGTAATGTGACGAAAAGGACACGACTTTGATCAAATAGTTTAGAAGTGCTCCGTGATTCCAAATACTTTTTCCTAGTTGTCTTTAGAAAGCCAGACAGGGACGTGCCTCCTGCCTTTGGGGCTGCAGAGGATTTGGAAACACGGCTGGCAGTGGGCTGTTTAATGCGGAGTTTCCCACACTGAGAACACTCGCTGAGTATTCACCTGTGTGGCAGACACTGCTGCCTACCTCACAGCCATTCTCTCTAGCTTCCTTCCCAAGAAAACAGCAGTTGGCTTTGCAGCTAGAGGTGCTGTGTGGCAGAGTACCGGCCAGTGAGGGGAGGTGGGTCCCGGGGATGGTGCCTCCCAGAGTAAAAAGCTAAAGACCTAAACATGCTCGATTACTCCACCTCCTCCTGCCTTAAACAGGGATGTGATCTCCATAAGCGTGGCAGCTGTTTTGCAGCCATGAGCCTCTGCAATGAATGGCACAGCTGGAAGAGAGGAGTCTGCTTGGTGGCATCAAAACCTGTGGCACCAGCCTGGGACTATGACGGTGACGAGCTGTGCATGAGTCACATAAATCCTCACCTGTTCAAGAAGATGTCGCTGAGTTTTCTGCTGGTCTGTAGGATATAATCCTTTACTCCCATCCAGTCAGCAGCCCCATTTGGGAAAATACCTTTGAGAAATGTGATCAGATAAGAAATGGCGCTCTCTGCCTACCTGACCATGGCCTCGATCTTCTTTTTGTATTTGGAATCTATCTTGTTTCGGTACTCGGGCCGCATAAGCATGGCTGCAAAGCTGAAAGCAGAGTTCTTCAGGCCCGCCCGGTGGCACTCGATCACAGTAGAGGTGAGGATCGGCACAATGTCTGCAACACAAAGGGGACAGCAGGAAGCACGGTGGCCGCCCTTGTGACCAGGCCTGACTCACAATCACGCTTCTCGGTGCTTTGCTAGGATCTGCTTAATGAGGGAAGGGCCCCAAAAGGGCTGGTTTGAGTGCTTGGCAAAGGCCCTTCCCTTGTGTAGTGGTGCCCGTGCCACCGGGACCCACACCCTATGAGGAGCCTGGCAGTGGGTGCTGGACAGGACTGCTGATCAGTGGGTCAGGGGAACGAGTAACTATGCCCTCATCTCTCTTCCAGCATCTACTTTCTTTCTTCAGGCAGGAGACACCCAGAATTACTGCCCAAGCAACATGACCTTATAAAAATTACTTGCTACAAATTGCCAAACCGCTTCCTAGAAAGGCTGCATCAGTTTCCATTCCCACTAGCATTCACATCCCACGCTTTGCCAGCATGGTCATTTAAAAGTCCTTTCTGTTTTCTTTCTTTCTGTTTTTTTTGAAACAGGGTCCCACTGTGTAGGGCAGGTTGGCCTCAAACTCATGGTAATCCTCCTGCCTCAGCCTCTCGAGTGCTGGGATTATAGGTGTGGACTACCACACCGCAAAAGTTTTCATGTAACAAAAAAAGAATGCATTCAGAGAACAAGGGTTATGAACTGTGGCCTGCAGGCCAGATCTGGCCCTCTCTTGCCTATGGCCCATGAACTAAGAATGGTTTTTATATTTTTAAATGATTAGAAAAAAAAAAAGAATGTATCTTTGTTAAAATTACATGAGGTTCAAATTTCTGTGTTGAAGAAGTAAAGTTCTGTTGGAACCCAGCCCTGCTTATTCATGTACATATTGTTCAGGCCGAAAAGGTGAAGTTGAATATTTATTATTTATATTTACTAGAGAGACAAAACGGCCTGTGAAGCCTAAAACATGTAACATGTGGCCTTTCACAGAAAAAGTTTGCAGATGCCTGTCATCCATGACAAAATCTCTCCACTGAAGAATGTGAAACTGACACTTAGAATAAGGAGGCCTTTTTCCTGAGGCGATGTACTCATTGAGAACAAAGAATCAGCACTGTGGGAGCTCGCAGGGTGACTTGGCTCCCTTTTCCTGGCACTGCTAACCTATAAGATGGGAGAATAACAACAGCACATGTGTGTAGAAACATGATGAGCTTGCGACTGTTACCCTCAGAAAGACCTGCTTGGATGCCTGGCCCTTGGCTTGTACCTGGGAACTGGACATGGGGAGGGAGCCCCCTGGCTCCAGAACTGACAAACGGCTGTGTGCCTTAAGTCCTTTACAAACCATGGTTTATGCTGGATCCCTGCTTTCTGGGAGTCTGGGAAGTTGGTTGGTGAGTGCAGATTTCATAGCATTGCCCTAAGGTGGAAGTGCGGATACTGCGCTCCATTTAGACAATACTTACGGGATGGAAACTTGCTAATGTTGTTGGCCACTCGAATGAGCATGCGTGCCCCTTTCAAATGATCAGCATTTTTAACGTGGATCTGAAATAAATAATCTACTTTATTCTTCTTACAGGCTCAGATCAACCCCAAGTCATGCTTTCTTCCCCCACACAACTCCTTGAGTGTGGCCCAGCACAGGGCCATCCTCAAGGTCCTTGGAGCCTTTCCCGGCTCCTGCGCCTGGGACTTCACCCAGGCCTCGAGGGCACTGCAGGCACTCAGGTGTGAGACAAGGGGCCCTCAAAGGTGGGGCCATGGGGAGGGAGAAGCCCTTTTATCTGTGCCTTTCATTCCACAGTTCTAGTTATCTGTGATCCACCATTGTCCAAAAATATTAATAACTTTTATTGTATGCTATAACTATCTTAGTTATATTTAACCTCGCACCAGAAGCAGGGAGCAGGAAGCTTATCTTATCCTGCCTCCCTTTCTGCTCGATCTGGTCTCCACACTGCCCAGCTCAGCTTTCCATAGCCAAATCTCCCAGGCTGCCCTTCAGCCAACATCCCTGTCCTCAAAGCCTAGTCCAGCTGTCCTGGAGTAGGGGTGGATCTCTCCTCAGTCCTCTGAGGCAAAGTCACCCGTGACATTTTTTCATGGAATTTTTTCTTGCTTGACAGGGCCTGATAGTTTCCTTTTAGTACCACAGCCAGTCAATAATCTTAGAAAGCCCAGGACATGCCTAGTGCTACATAAGAGATCAGAGCAGAGGGGAAGAGTTGCAGGCCGCTTTCTGGCGGGAAGGGACGAGGACATCTGTGGGAATGGAAGTGACAGGGCAGCCCTTGGGCCAGAGGAAGAAGGAGGACTCAGGAAGCATCCACAGCTGATGGTGGCAGACAGCCACGGTCTGGGGGGCTTCTAGGAATCCTTATTTTCTGCTCCTCATCTCCTACCAAGCAGTTTCTAAGCTCCCTTGAAGGCTGCATTGTGTACCACCACTCAAGGCTGACACAGAAGAGGCCCTCCTCCTTTCCACTCCTTTCTCTGAGCAACAAGAGTCCTCCTGTTGCTCTGAAGGGAGAGGCACACCCAGGGGCTGCAATGGATTCTAAATGCCTCTCCCGTGTAATTACTCTTATAGACCTGTGTGGTCTAACACGGCAGCCAGTGGTCACATGTGGCTACTGAAATTTAAAAATTCAAATGACATAAAATTAAAAACAGCCTTGTCGGTTGTGCTAGCTGCATTTCAAGTGCTCCACAGCCAGGCCGGTGGCTGAGTACTGAGCAGGACAGACAGAGCGGTTCTATCTCAGCAGAGTTCTACAGGATAGGCTGACACAGGCCATCTCGGGGATTTGAACCCTTTGTACATTTACCACACTATGCTAGGTGACTTGCAGGTTAAATCAGCTCTGTGGATGGGTCAGAGAACCAAGTTAGCACTAATATAGAAAGAGGTACTTTGATAAACTGAAAAATTGGGAAAATACATGTTAGATTTCGCCTGTACCTTTACAAAGATAGTGTATATATAAGCAAATATATATACACATACACGTATAGCATTAATGTAAATTATACACGCAAGTACTAGATTCTTTTTTTTTGTACTGGGGATCGAACTCTGGACCTTGAGCTTTTGAAGCAGGTGGCAGAATCACTAAGCTAAATCCCCAGCCCCATAATTTGATTCTGTTAAGAATTACTGAATAGGAAACCAGAATAAACAAATGGATATAAATATAATCCTGATTTAGTAAAATAAATTAAAAAGTGCACACATGCATTTATAAAAGTATAGAGAAGATACACAACACCAACAATTGTTATATCTGGGTGATAAATTTGAAGCATGAATTGTTTTTTTCATTATACTTTTCTAGAGTCTCAAAATTTTCCTAATGAATTGTATTATTTTTATATTTAGATGAAATGGAAACTATTGAAAACTGAAATTTTATAAAATACAGTAGCTTAGAGTTAATAAACAAACTCTAGATCAACAGAAGGGTTTTAAGAAAATCTTTTTTGGGCCTGGGTAATGCATCTGTATACTTCGCAGTCAGAATGAAATGGAAAGACACACAGCAAAGCCCGCTCCCCTCCTGTCCTGTCAGCTTGACTCTGGTGCTGTGCATCCCCTGTCCTGCACCCCTTCCCTCTAGAAAACCACTGTTGCTGAGCCCTGCAGTATGTTCTTCATTTTATTTGCAGTAAATAGCTATACATTCTTTTCACTTTTTTGTAGACAAAAGGCAGCATATTGTAGAATTATTCTGTACTTTGCTCTTGTCACTTGAAACCTAGGAAACTACTCTGGTCTGATGCAGAGGTGCCCGGAGGAACACGCAGGGCTGGCTGTGTCCCAGGTCTCTCAAGGGCCTCACCTTCACAAGTATGTAACTGTGCAGAATCATGAGGTTGGTGGCCATCTCAGAGGGGATTTTGATCTTCTGGGATTTTAGCTCTGCATACATGCTGAAGAGAACGTCATGTGCATTCCGATAGTTTCCTGGAAAAGAGGTGGTAAAGTGACATTACTGCCAAGGATGAAATCTGAGGTCTGTCCATGGCTTTCCTCTTACAAGAGGTCTTGCTAATTATTTATTACCAATATTTTAGCCATCTCGTCATACAGTAACTTAATTGTTCCTGTTTTAATCGGTGGTTCTCTCACGTGACTACCCTGTGTGGTGGTGTCCTCGGAGCTGTCTCACCCTTCCTCAGGGCATCCATTTGTCCCTAGTCCACTGGGTCATAAGTTTGGGTCCTTCATAGTCTGCTCCTCCTCCCCACAGCCAGCACTGGACATCTCCCCTCTCTCTGGGCATCAGCTTTCTCCCCCATCAGTCTTTCCAAAGCCTCAGGCCTCCCCTAAACCCTGATGCTTCCAGGGCACCGTCGTGTAACTCCCCTTCCATGAGACTCCCAGAAGAGTGCCTGCTTAGCACGTGCAAAGCCCTGCAGTGGATCCCCAGCACCCCGAAACTGAGCAACCCGCCAGAGGCAGGAAGATCAAGTGTAAATGCTGAAGTCACAGTCTCCCATCAACCTTGGCGGGCTGAACCCTGGCCTGGTCCTCTCCAGGTCCTGAGCTCCTGCCACACATCTGACAGACAAGTAGCAGATCAACACAAGCTCAATAAAGTAATGATGGATTTAACTGCATATCTTCCAAAATTGTGATATTTAGGAACATCTAAGAACTGACTTGCAAAAACTAATGGGAATCGTAGACTAATTCTCTTACTCAAACAAATATTTACAGAGCACGTAAATGAACAGAAGCATTTTGGAGATTTTGTAACAGCCTTGTAATGATAAAGAACCAGATCCACTATCATATGGTATAATTACCTTCCACCTTCTAATGTCTCTCACATGGATCAGACCAAATGCATGAAGTAGAAAGAAAATGCTATGAGCTGCAGGAGGAGGTTGTGGGCTGCAGTGGTCAGAGAAGTCACCGTCCCAGAAGACAAAAACTGAGGTTGCAAAGGAGGGCAGGAAATAAATCCCATTGGTCCATAAGTCCCTGTAATGGTGAATTATTTTGCTGCTTTGAAACCTAAAAATGGCCATCTCCTTAGCTTTTGGATTCAAAGCAAGCCTAGATTAGACTTGATCTTAGCTGAAAGGCTGAAAAGTGATGGGTAAGAAACTTCTACTCTTTCTTGGGCATTAAGAACGGTTAAGGATTGATTCTATGCCCTGTTTGAGGAGAAAAAAAATCAGGGACCTGGGGGTGTAGCTCAGTGGTAGAGCCCTGGGTTCCATCACTACCACACACATGAACACACACAAACACATGCACACAATCAATTTTAAACATAAAAACTAAAAATTAAA
>NW_004624840.1:7633895-7691648 GCF_000247695.1 Heterocephalus glaber | reverse complement strand
AGGTCTTTTTGAAGAGTTTTGTGGTTTTCATTTTCATCTAATGAAGTGAACTCCAGTAGGATTCAGAGAAGACTCCAAAAATTAAAAAAATATATATATTAGAGACCTACCTGCAGATTGCTCTTCTCTGGCAATTATGATGGCAGTCCGGGCAGCCTCTTGGTACTGTTTCAGAGCCATGTACAAGCGGAACAGGTACTTGGCATCCTGTCATACAAACCATTAGACAAACATTGCTTATTTCATTAGCTAAGGAGGGAATCACCTATACTTTTGCATTTCAGTTTGAATCACATTAATGTGTCAGTAACAGAATTGATAGTTTTTTAAAACTTGATAAAAGAACGAGCTCATCAAACATTTATTCAGCGGTTAATATGTGCCAGGTAGTATTCTAAGTACTTAAATGTTAACTCAGTTAAATCCCTAAGAGGGCTGAGAAACTGCAACACAACAGGACAGGGGCAGAGTCAGGATTTGGGCCTCAGTGATCAGGGTTCAGAGTCTGTCCCTGCCCCTAATCCACAGGGCATCGCTCACATGCTTGGAAGCAAAACATGTTCTTATACAATGTACTAACTTTGCAACATCTCAGCACATATACATTTTCTTTATTCTATAAAATTTTCTTTGGCCTTTGACCATTTTCTATTCCTTTTTTTTTTTTTTTTCTTGGTACCAGGGATTGAACTCTGGTCCTTGCACTTGTGAGGCAGGTGGCGGAACCACTGAGATAAATCCCCAGCCCATTTTCTATTCCATTTTTAGATGAGATTCAATTTACTTTTATTGGGAGACATCTCAAATCAGTAGAAAGAGCTTCAGAGTTGATATTAACAGAAATTATTAAAAAATTATTCTTAGGTTACTGTTATGATTTGGGTCTAGATGCCCCCTCCCCCCCAAAGCCTCATGGGGTCATAGGTGGGGCTTTTTCAGAGGTGGCTGAATCTAGTGTGTTTGATTCTTGGTGCAATGCTAGGCCCCAGGGCACTAAGATTAAGGGTGTGAGTGCTACCTACCTTAAGTAGTCTGAACAAGATAAAAGGGGCAGCTCTCTTGTTGCTTTTGCTACCTACAGGCTGCCATGAACTGTTTCTCCTCTCCAAGCTCTGTCTGCCACTCCACCTTGCCTTGGAGCCATTAGATTATGGACTGAAACCTCTACAAACTGTGAGCTAAATAAAGCTTTCTTCCTTTAATTTTGAGTGTCAGGTATTTTGTCTCAGCAATGAGAGAAAAGTAACTAAGACAGTTACAAATAAAATGTCACATAAGAAAGGTAAAATGCTACCCAAGGAAAAAAAAAGGCATCCTGCATGTTTTCATGGTAATAGGTGTGTATTCTCAAATTTTGTCTGGCTAATTACTCAACCCTTATTAAGTGGATTCATTCAGTCTCTCAAGAGAATGGTGTAACAGTCAAGATTCCAGAAATTCAACACAAAAACAGAATATTAAAAGCTGCTAGAGACAAGAAACAGATCACCTACATATTTTTTTCAGATCACCTATAAAAGAAAACCCATCAGAATCACAGCAGAGTTCTCAACACAAGTATTTCAAGCCATTAAAAAAACCCAAACTTCCAACTCAGATTGATGTACCCTCAAATTACCTTGCAAAATTGATGGAGAAATAAGATACTTCCCTGATAAAGAACATCTGAAGAAATTCATGACCACCAAACTAACAACCAAACCAACCAAAAAGTTCTGAAGGACATTCTAAATGAAGACAACAATTCCAAGAATCCCAACAGAATGAATCCACCAGGCAAGGCAAACAATTAAATGAAGGGAAAGAAAGGGGGGAAACAACAGGAAAAGAATATGACAAGGATAAGTCAGTACACATCAGTTATAACCATCAGTGTGAATGGTCTCAGTTCACTAATCAAAAGAAACAGATTGGCAGAAAGATCAAGAAGCAAGATCCAACAATATGCTGCATACAAGAAACATATTTAACTAAAAAAAAAAAAATCCGTCGATTTAAAGTCAAAGGATGGAAAACAATATTCCATGCAACAGGAACCTGGAAAAAAGCAGGGGTAGCTATTCTATTTGTAGACAAAGTGGATTTCAAGTCAAGACTGATCAGAAGAGACTAAGAAGGCCACTACATATACTACATACTTGTTAAGGGAACAATCCAAGAGGAAGAGATAACAATCATAAATAAATATGCACCAAATACTGGCACACCCAGCTACATAAAACAAACACTAATGGATATGAAAAATCAGATATGGGCCAAGGATTTAGCTCAGTGGTTTCAACGCCTGCTGTGCAAGCACAAGGACCTGAGTTCGATCCCCAGTACCCCCCCCAAAATCAGATAAACATTAATACAATTGTAATGGGGGACCTCCGTACTCCACTATCACAAATAGAGCGATTAGACAAAAAGTCAACAACAAAAAAAGCAGAACTAAACCAAACCTTTGAACAAATGGACTTGGTAGATATCTATGGAGTGTTCTACCCCACAACAGAATACATATTCTACTCAGCAGCACATGGGACTTTCTCTAAAATAGACCACATACTAGCTCATAGAACTTGCTTAAGTTTTTTTTTTTTTTTGGTACCAGGGATAAAACTCGGGACCTTGCACTTGGGAGGCAGGCAGCAGAACCACTGAGCTAAATCCCCAGCCCAAGGCAAAGGAATTGAAATCATCCCATGCATATTATCAGATCATAGCGCAATGAAATTGAAAATCAATGGCAAAAGAAACCACAAAAATTACATAAACACCTGGAAATTAAATAGTACCCTCCTGAACAACTAATAGGTCACAGATGAAATTAAAGACAAAATTAGTTTCTACAGTTAAAGGATAATGCCAATATGACATATCAGAACTTATGGGATGTGATGAAAGCAGTCCTATGAGGGAAATTTGAAATGGTGAATTCCCACATTAGGAAAACAGAGCAAGTTTAAATAAATAACCTAATGTTGAACCTCAAGGTTCTGGAAAAACAAGAGCAAGTTAAACCCAAAGCTTGTGGGAGGAAAGAAATTACAAAGATCAGAAGAAAAATTAATGCAATTTGGGCCAGGGATTTAGCTCAGTGGTTTTGCTGCCTGCTGTGCAAGCACAAGGACCCGAGTTCCATCCCCAGTACAAAAACAAAAAAAAAAAGAAAAGATCCAAATCCATGCAATTAGGAGTGAAAGCAATTAGGGTGAAATCACAATGGATTCAGCCGAAATCCAGATCAATACCTACTTGGAGAACCTGTACTCTAATAAGATAGAATTGGATTCCTAGGTACATATGAATTACCAAAGCTGAATCAAGAAGATATAAATAAAGGCCAGGGATTTAGCTCAGTGGCACCTCGCCTGCCTTGCAAGCACAAGGTCCTGAGTTCAGTCCCCGATAACGGAAAAAAAAAAGAAGATATAAATATTCTAAATAATCCAATATCAGCCAATGAAATTGAAAAAGTAATTAAAAAAAAATCCTACCCACAAAGAAAAGCTCAGGTCCAGACGGATTCACTGCTGAATTCTACAAGAACTTTAAAGAAGATCTAATCCCACTACTCAAACTCTTTAATGAATTGAAATGGAAGCAACACTCCCAAAGTCATTCCTGGAAGCAAGGATTACCCTGATATCAAAAGCAGAGAAGGATCCAACCAAAAAAGAGAACTATAGGCCAATCTCCTTAATGAGCATAGATGCAAAAATCCTCAATAAGATACTGGCAAACAGAATGCAGCAAATCTTCAAAAAGATAATACACCATGCGCAAGCAGGATTCATCACAGGGATACAGGGATGGTTTAATATATGCAAATCAATAAATGTAATACACCATAAAACAGAACCAAGGACAAAACCCACATGATCACCTCTATTGACAGGGAAAAAGCATCTGACAAAGTTCAACATCTGTTCATGATAAAAATCCTACAGAATACTGGAATAGATGCTCTTTATCTCAATCTGATAAAATCCATCAGCCAACATCACACTAAATGCTCAAAAATTGAAACCTTTCACCCTAAAATCAGGAATAATACAAGGATGAAATTAACCTTGAGTGGAAATTATCCTTGAAACTATCACCACTCTTACTCAGTATAGTTTTGGAAACATTAGCCAGAGCAATTAGACAAGAGCAGAAATAAAAGGAATATGGAAGGAGGAAGGAAGGAAGGGAAGGAGGGAAAGGAAGAAGTTAAATGATCATTATTTGCTGATGACCTGATACTCTACATAGACGACCCCCAAAACTCTATCAGAAGACCTAGAATAACCAAATTGGGTAGTGTGACAGATGCGAAGCCAACATTCAAAAATCAATAGCATTTCTGTACAGTAACAAACTACTGAGAAAGAAGTCAGGGAAACAACACCTTTCCCAAGAGCATCAAGAAAAATGAAATACTTAGGAATCAATCTAACAAAGGAAGTAAAAGATCGAAGAGGTTATCAGACAATGGGAAGACATCCCCTGTTCTTGGATAGGCAGAACCAATATAGTGAAAATGGCCATACTTCCAAAACTGTTGTAGAGATTTATTGCAATCCCAATCAAAATATCAATAGCATATCTCACAAACTAGAGAAAACAATCCTAAAATTCATATGAAACCAGAAGAGACCTAAAATAGCAAAAGTAATTCTGGGCAACAAGTGTAAGGGGCAGGGGACATCATAATCCCAGGGTTGAAGTTATATTACAAAGCTACCGTGATAAAAACATGGTAAAAAAACAGACCTGAGGGTCAGTGGAATGGCATAGAAGATGCAGAAACAACTCCAAACACACTCAGCCACCTTATCTTTGAGGAAGGGGCCAAGCACCTTCACTGGAAGAAAGAAAGCCTCTTTAATAAATGGTGCTGGGGAAAACCGGCTTTCCACATGCTGAAACCTAGACCTATATCTCTCACCATGCACTAAACTAAAATCGAAATGGATCACAGTCTAAACATAAAAACAAAAACACAACCTACTGGAAGACAGAATAGGTAAAACTCTTGAAGACACTGGTGTAGGCAAAGACTTTATGAACAAAACCCTGATCACACAGGAAATACTATAAAAAATCAACAGCTGGGATCATATCAAATTAAAAAGCTTTTGCATAGTGAAAGAAACCACCAATGAAGTGAAGAGACAACCCACAGAATGGGAAAAACATTTTACCAGCTATTCCTCAGACAAAGGACTAATATCTAGAATATATAAAGAATTTTAAAAGAGACCCCTCAAATTTAAAGACCTAGTGCAAAAATGGGAATCTGAAATGAATAGACATTTCTCAGATGATAAAGTACAAATAGCAAATACATATATGACAAAATACTCAGCATCACTGGTCATCCAAGAAATATAAATTAAAACAATACTGAGATTCCATCTCACTCCAGAAAGAACAGTTATTATCAAGAAATCAACCAATAGCAAATGCTGGCGAGGCTGTGGGGAAAAATGAACCCTTCTCCACTGTTGGTGGGAGTGTACACTGGTGCAACTACTGTGAAAATCAGTGTGGAGATTCCTCAAAAAAGTGAAACTAGAAGTTCCATTTAACTCAGCTGTTCCCCTCCTAGGTAGCTTCCTGGAAGTGTTAAAACTATCATATCCCACGAATATATGCATACCTATTTTTATACCAGCACAATTTATAATAGCTAAAACTTGCAAACAATGGATGAATGAGTAAAGTGGTATTCATATTCAGTGGAGTACTACTCTGCCATAAAGGATTAACTTGTCATTTTTAAGTAAATGGATCTACCTTGAGACCATAAAGTTAAGTAAAATAAATCAGACACACAAGTTAAAATATCACAATGTTTTTCTTGTATGAGAAACCCAAAGGGTAAATAAGGAACAAAATGGAGGATAGATATTGGGGAATCTATTTATTTATTTATTTATAGACATAAGGTCTTGCTATGTAGTCCAGGCTAGCCTTGAACTCACTATGTAGTCCAGGGTGGCCTTGAACTCATGGTGATCCTCTTGCGTCAGACTCCCAAGTGCTGGTATTACAGGTATAGATATTGGGAAGTAGGAAGAACATGTTCAAATGGGAAGGGAAATAAAGGAGGGCAGAGGGGAAGAGGAGGAAGGGAAAAGGTATTAAAAAAGAGAATTGAAAGGGAAAATGGAAACAGCTTTTGTAAATTGGGAGGGGAAGAAGGGTTGAAGGGAGGGGAAGGAAATGGGAAAAAAAGAATTGAGACATATTATGTACAGGTATAATTCCCTATGATAAGTGTGATCACTATGTATGGCAAATATGTACTAATAAAATGATTTTAATAATTAAAATCATTACAAAAAGAGAATGGTGTAGACTAAGGACGCCACCCAGTGCACAGGTACATATGCAGTCCATGGTGGACACCACCATAATAAAAATACACAGGACTTGAGGATCCCTCTGGTGAGGGTTCCAAAACACTTTATCCAAAGTCCTAGTTATATCTGAGACCTGCCCACGGACGCGGGTCTGCACCGCACCTCATTTAGACAGCAGGAGTCCCGAGACACATAAGAATTAAGTGATGTGTCCAGCGCTATGGCTTGAATGTCCCATAAAACCCATGCGCTGAAACTACATCTGCAGCACAGCACCAGTGAGCGCTGGCGATTAGGTCGTGAGGGCTCCACTGTCATTAGCTACTACAGCCCTCATCTTAGGAATGGACTCACTATTGTTAGAGCGGGTCAGTTACAAAAATTAGTCACACAGGAGGCCAGCTGCAGATGGTAGGTGGCCCTGGCCTTCACCACCAGCATAACATGGCTACCGTGCTTTCTTAACTGTTTTTTTCCTTTTTGGTGCCAGGGATCGAACTTGGGACCTTGCACTTGCGAGGCAGGCGGCGGAACCACTGAGCTAAATCCCCAGCTCTTAACTTTTTATAGTGATTCACTTCAGCTATTCTTACAGAGAAAATATGCAGGATAATAACTAATGTTGGAGGGAAACTTCCAATTTATTTTATTTTTTTGACTCTTGAGACAGGATCTCGCGATGTAGTCCAGGCTGATTTTGAATTCACTATGGAGCCCAGGCTGGCCTCGAACTCACTGTGATACTCCTGCCTCAGCCTCCCGAATGCTGGGATTACAGGTGTGTGCCACCATGCCCCACTGGAAAACTTCCATTTTAAATGTTATATTTTCTACTCCCTATTCCATTTGAGATGATTCCATCATGTATTTGATGTTAGTTTCTGAGTTACTACAGCAAGTGGACATAATGGGAGGTAGTTTGGCATAGTTTAAGGGCCCGAGTCCCTTGGCAAATCAACTTAGCTTTTCTGGGCCTCTGGCTTTATCTGTAAGATCAAAGAAAGGCATGCAGGGACCCACAGTCCTCTGCAGCTGTGACAGTGCATGGCGCTCTTCACATCTGTGACCTGAGTTCTTCACGAGCAGATCTTGCACATAACAACACGGGGTGGGGGCTGGGAATTCTCAAAAGTGTGCACAGGGTGGAGAGAAGCCTGACTTCTGCAGGAACCCCAGGAAGCTTAGCAACTAATTTCTATTTTCTATTGAGTTACTTTTATGTTTAATATGACTTTTGTTAATTTCCAGAAGTTCCAAAATATGAACACAGCATACTCTGATTCTTAGGAATCACTGCTAAGTCACAGTTTCAATGATCATTTCCCATAATTCCTTGAGTAAACAAAAACCTTTGGGAAAGACTGCACGGTGAGGATTATCTGGAGGGACATGGCTACTTCATTGGTGGAACAATTTTTGGGTGGATATACATAATACCTTCTTGCACAGTTTTACAAGACTGTGTTGCAAAGGTGCAACAGGTAAAAACAGGGCTGAACAGAGGAACGAACAGACAGAGGTTTCTCCAGGGCAGAAGCTCCCTCCCTACCTTGGGCATGCCGTCGTTCTCCCCCAGCAGGTGGTCTATCAGCTGGCTGGTCAGCAGCTCATCTTTGGCCTGGCCAACCTATTCCCAAAGAGAAAAACCCCAGCAAGTTCGACATCTCCAACCGAGCAAGAGGGTGGTAAATGATGTTCTGCTAAAGAAGTAGAATAAAAACTACATAAAGTAAAATACTTTATCTGCAGTAAAGTGCCTGAGATACAATACAGGCTCAGGGTCTTTCTTCATTCATTTGTAGTCTTTCATTGATAAAAAGGTATCCTTAGAAAGCTTTTCTCATTGATATCAAAGTACCGTGTTTTGTTTTGTACACAGAGAATATACTTGGATGTTTCAATAGAAACCTTGTGAATAGCATTGCACCCTGAGCACAAGACCTGGGCCTTACACAGGCTGAGCGTCCCCAGTTTGAATGTAAAACGTTTTTGGCACCAACAAATGCTCAAGGAGTTTTGGGTTTTGGAGCATTCAAATTTTGGATTAAATATGCTCAACCAATAGTCAAAAATATTTCAAAATCATCCCCCCCCCCCAAAAAAAACCCCTCCAAATCAAAAACACTTCTGGTCCCAAGTGCTTCAGGTAAAGGGTACTCAACCTGTATAATATAACCCACTGAGCCCCTCTTCTGTGGCAACTCCCCACGGACTCGCACCAGCGTGAGCTTTGTGTAAAGGAAAAGAAAGGAGTGTAATAGCCATGGGAGTCCAGAAGAGGGCGGCAACGAGAAACTTGAGTGGTGCTGTGGAGAGGCCCCTGGTTTAGATATCTCAAAGAAACCAGCTCCAGCCAGCCGTGATGGTGCAGACCTGTAATCCCAGCACTCCGGGAGGGTGAGGCAGGAGGGTTGCAAGTTTGAGCTCAGCCTGGGTGAGACCTTGTCTCAAAAAATTAAAAAAGGCCTGGGATGTAACTCAGTGAGAAGGCCCTAGGTTCAACTCTCAGTACTGCCAACAAAACAAAACAGAAACAACACATCTCCATATGGTGAGAGTTAAATCACTGAAGAGCTGGGTGATGTTGATGAGGATAATAATGTGCTATATTAGAAGAAGGAAATGTAACAGTGTGAGTTGGCAGGAATAGACTGTATGAGGTGAAGAATTTTGGGGAAACACTAGGTAATTGCTTTCAAAATTAGGGAGTGTCAGAGCTATGTTCCTATTGGAAAGGGACGAGCAAGAACACAGCCAGCAATCAGCCAAGGAGAAAGATCTCTGAACAGTGCTCCTCTCCCTCTGGTGACTTCCAGTTACTCACAGCATCATGTTCTAGCTGCAAATCCTTTAGTGCTGCTAAACTGCTCCATAATTTTTTCCCCAAACTATCTTTCCTGCATCACAGCATCTTAGCTATGCCTGCAGGTGTTCCAGTCTTGCCTCCCTCATTTTACTGATCGGGAAACAGGTCTCAGAAGATGTTACTAAGAGTAGCAAATATGCCCAGCACACAAATTATGGAATCTAAATAACATTTCTCTTCTAAACTTTAAGCCTCCTTAAACCAGTGACTGGTCTGGGGCAAGAAATAGAGTCTGTAAGATCTTGTCCATGAGAGTAAGGGAGCTATCAAAGATGAATGGGATTGTGTCAAAAGGAAGTAACAGTCAATGTAAAGGAACAATTCTGGGGATCAAAAATAGCAGTGACCTCAATGGATTGAGATCCATCACATATACTAAAAGTCTATCAGTTTACAATGATTTAAAAAAGAAAAGTATCCCACTGGTTACTTTTAGAAGATGCTAATAAACCAACTCATTTTGAAAACTAGTAAATAAAGGGGGAAAAATCAAGTATTTATCCAACCTTTTATCTTTGGGTAATTGAGTAGCTGACGGGGTAAAAGTTCTGTATAAAAGAATTATAGGAGTCAATGCAGATGATAGAATATTACTATTTTACAATGTTGAATAAAATAATGTAAAGTGGTGAAGCAACTTTGGGAAACAGTTGGGCAGCTCCTCAACATATTAACATGGGGCCTTGGAATTCTACTTCTAAGTAATATTTCATTTCCTAAGAGAAATGAAACACATGTCCACACAAAACTAACACACACGTTAACAGTATCATCATTACCCATAATAGCCTGAAAAGTGGAAACAACCCAAATGTGCAACTGATAAACAGATAATCAAAATGTGGTATATGCATACTAAGAAATACTATCAAGCCGAATGAAGTCCTGATGCAGGTTACAACATGGAAGATCTTGAAAACATGCTCAATGAAAGAAGCCATACCCAAAAGGCCACGTATTATATGATTCCATTACATAAAATGTCTTCAGGGCCGGGGATTTAGCTCAGTGACACCGTGCCTTCCTTGCAGGCTCAAGCAAGGAAGCTTGATCCCCGGTACCAAAAAAAAAAAATGTCTTCAATAGACAAATCTGGAGAAACATAGTATATCATAATATGTAACAATATAATAAAGATAGTGTAGTATTGGCCCAAGGTCAGATTACTAAAACAATGGAAGTGACTAAAGAATCCCAAACCAGACATAGAGATAGATAAATAGGCAGATAGTCATTTTATCTAGGACAGACACTCCCTGGTAATTTAGTGGGGAAAAGATTGCATTTTGATAAATGGTAGGAGGTCAATTGGATATCCACATGGAAAAAAACCCTCTTGACCCCCTACATCTCATACCATACACAAAAACTAATTCAAGGTGGGCAGAAGCCTAAATGAGAAAGTTAAACAATCACAATGGTAAGACGAATGTCTGCATGACCATAGGATAGGCAAAGGTTTCTTAAACTGGACTAAGAAGCATTAACTATAAAAGATGCATAAGCTAGACTTTATTAAGACATAGAATTTAAGTTCATCAAGATAACACTAGAAAACAAAAGGCAAGCCACACCTTGGGAGATTTTCACAATACATGTTTCTGATGGAAAGACTTGTATCCAGACTATACAACAAAATCCTATAAATCAGTAAGAATGAAATGATACAATTCAAATCTGGAAAAAAGATTTGAACAGCATTTCACAAGGGGATATTCAAGTGGTCAATAAACATATGAAAAGGAGTTTATTGTCATTAGTCATTAGAAAAATGAATGAAGGGCCAGGGATTTAGCTCAGTGGTTCTGCCGCCTGCCTCGCAAGCGCAAGGACCCGAGTTTGATCCCCGGTACCCAAAAAAAAAAAAAAAAGAATGAAAACCATAATGAGAAATCACTACACATCTATCAAAACAGTTAAACTGAGACTGATAGGCACTGGTAAAGATGTTGAGAGACTAAAATGTCTTACATGACTGGTAGAGTATAAACTGGTACAGCCACTTTGAAAAAAATGTTTGGTGCTATCTACTACTCCTAAAAATATGTACACCCTATGACATTATAATTCTGCTCCTGGATATATGGGTACTGTGTTTGCATCCACCAAAAGACATGAACAGCGTTAATGTGGTTTTATTCATATGTCCAAACTAGAGATGATCCAAATGCCCCTTAACAGAGTAGGCGGTAAATAAACTGTGGCTTAGTCATTTAGGTAAACTACTACACGGCAATAAATAAGAATGAACCCCTGGTGTGGCACAAACACATTCCCAGACACAATGCTGACTGAAAGGAAGTGGGCGCAAAGGGTTGCTGTGCATGATTCTAGTGGGACAAAGTTCATGAAGAGGACAGAAGCAGGACTGGGGTTGCTCTTGTTGGGGTGCCGGCTGGGCGGAGACATAAGGGAGCCTTTGGGGGAATTGAAAGTGTTCTACATTGGTGTCTGTGAGGTTCTGAAGATATTGAGTTGTACACTCAGAATCTGTGCACTTCATTGTATAACTTACACCTAAGAAAACCCATATGTTCTTATCTCGTAGACACAGGAAAGGAGGCAATATGGTGACTGTCATTTGCTCCGAATGAACCAAGGAAAGAGGTGGGGATATGAGTAAGACTGTGTGTTGACAGATGTGGAAGGCAGATGATGGTTATGTGAGATTTACTGTTTGGTCTACTTTTGCATATATTTGAACATTTCAAAAATTTTCAAATGCTGGCATTCTTTTTTTTTGGTACTGGGGATTGAACTCAGGACCTTGTGCTTTCGAGGCAGGTAGCAGTACCACTAAGCTAAATCCCTGGCCCTCAAATGCTGGCATTCTTAAAAGTTTCATTAAAGAATTTACTTACAGTTTCAATTGCCATTTCTATTGCCATATTGTCTTCTGAGCTTGGGCATTTCAGGAAGTGCTTCAGTGCCTTAAATGAGAAAGGTACAGCAGTTAAAAATTTCAGACTCCATTCACACTGGAAAAAACAAAGCTTACACAAAGTACTTAGAGTTTGTGCTGGTAGTTTCATCTCAATCAGGGGCTTGCAAGTGCTGGGTCTCAAATACATATTGCAAAGGCTAGGGGCCTAGTTTAAAAAAGTAGCAGGATCCAGTTAATGCTCTGAAGTTCTGATTTTGGAGGAAATTAGAGTGCACGATAGGAATATTCACTTAGTCCTTAACCAGCACTCACTGACAACCTGCCACTATGCATGTGGGATGGGGCTGGATCCTGGGAGTTGCACAGGAAGGGTCTGTATCCTCCTCTTTGTGTTAGTATGATCTCATTGGGGACTGTGTATCACACAATAACAAGAAAAGGAACCAATTATTTTAAGTGATTACTAAGTCCTGAACATCACATCTGCGAAGAAATGAAACAGCTTAAAAGACAAATGGGCAGTGTAGCCAGTTGGTTTTACAGGTGCCGTGAGGAAGCAAAGGTGACAAAGCTGCAGGATGAACAGGTCTGTGGGGGCGGTGGAGGCGGCAGAGTGGGCCAAGATGGGGATCAAGGGTGGTGAGGGCCCGGCTTCGAGTCTAGCGCAGGATGCTCCCGTGGGAACACCGGGGCCAGGACTGGAGGCTTGGGCTGCCCAGCCCAATGAGGGAAATCCTCCTGGGTGCCAGATAAAAGTCTGGACTTTTTCCAAGAGGCCAGAAACAGCAAATTGGCAGCTTGTAGGCTGGATTCACACGCAGATGTTTTCTTTAGAGAGATACTGTGCAAATACCTGGGCCCCCATTTCAAAGCTGGGAGACCTAGACTTCTGTTTCTCTTGGAAAAAAGATCACATGACCTGGCACTGCTAGGTCCTGACTCCTGAATGGCACTATTGTGCCTGAGGTGAGCAGCAGCTGTCCCTGCAGACAAGATACATGTGGTCAGTGGCCCCTACACTGTCAAACAGTCAGCAGGCAGCTTTGCCCACGGCGAAACACATTCTGTCTCTTGTACAGACTGTACCCCCTGCCTCAGGCATGGCAAGTGCTGCACTGGGGAAAAATGATGGATGCAATACAGGCAGAGAAACTAAAAGCAGGAAAAGAAGAAACGACTGCAATAACTGGAGGAAGGTGATCTAGGTGTGAGCTGGGTCAGTGGTAGTTAGAATGAAAGGGACTGGTGGGAGAGATTTTAGGAAGAAAGATAGTTACTGGGTATGGGAGGGAGAGATTTCCAAGTTGATTCTGAGAGGGTGTGGTGGTGGGTGGCTCAGTAGTAGAGCTCATGCTCGACATGCAGAGGCCCTGGGTTCCATCCCCAGTCCAAACTATAACAAAATAAGTTCACTCTGAGATTTCAAATCTGGATGTTTAGAATGATGCTGGCATTAAAAAAATATTTCATCATTCCTCTAGAGTCCAAGGTATGTTTTCTTGGTGAATACTAACTCGTGAATATTGGCCACACAGCAAGAAGAATTTTCCAGCCTGAAAATGTCTTTTTTCTCCTTCAAAGTATAAGGCGATGCTTTGGTAGTCTTCATTGGATGTGTCTTCAGAACCTACAACAGAAGTTCATTGAATGAAAAGTCTGAGCAGAATGTTTTACCTTTTATTGCTAATCTACAAGTACAATCTAAGAAGAGGTGATCTAAAAATAGCAGAATGAAAACTCTTATGGCAAGGACCACTGTTATTAGTGTATGTCTTTATGATGAAACATATTCATGATAATCACCCCAAATATTAACTCTACTCCATCTTCATTTCAGTCTAAACAAGGATCACGAGAGGAAATTATTATGAGGTTTTTTTTAGAATCTAGGTTATAGTTTGTCAATTAGTCTTTGAAACCTTCATCATTCTCTGAGTCTCAGTCTCATTTCCTAAAACAAGAACCCCTACGACTATAGCCTCAGCCATGATCTGCCTAGTTGCAGAAAAATCAGAAGCCAAGTTACCCTACCACAGATGTAATCCATCTCCCCTTCCCACCAAGGCCTGACTGGTTTGAACAACGGCACATGTGTGTTTACCAGTCATATAGGGAAGAGGACATTCAAGTGGCCAACAGATGCCAGTTACATATGTTACTGTTCTACTGCTGTTTTCTTTTGGTTTAGGGCTTTTAAACTTATCAAGCATGGAGAAGGAATGACCCCATGGCTGCTGGAGTTCCAAATCATTGTTTACATTTGAGCTGGAGGCCTGGGAGGATAATAACAGCCCTAAACCTCCAGCCAGACAGATATGGAGTTGAAAAGAGAAAGACATAAAATAAGGTGGAGAAAAGCGTGTGTGTTTTGGGGGTGGGGGAAAATCTGCCTATTTATATCCCTTATAAAGCTATAGTCTTATGGACTTAGAGAAATGTAAGTTCTTTCATACAACAGTGATTTGTAATGTTAGGACAGAAATGTCATCTGTCAAGCTAAACATTAGCAATTGTAAACTTGCTTTTATCTGTACTTTTTTCCTTTAGCTCTTTATTTACTTCAGTTATCTTACTGGCTTCCTAACACATGTTCCTTTGAAGACTGACACAGAAATCTTCCCATGAATCCCATCATCAATTCTTCTGGTCATATTGTGAATTTAAAAAAACAAAGTAACACAAAAGGACAAGTTATTTTATAACTCCACTGTGCTGTGAACAGTCTTATTCATGAAGACAGAAAGTAGAACAGTGATTTCCAAAGGCTACGGGAGAGTGGTGGGAAGCAATTCTTCAGTGGGTACAGAGCTTTAAAGTGGGATGATGACAAAGTTCCGGGGATGGCTGCACCAGCATGAATGGACTTTAATGCAACAGAACTGAACACTCCTTTTCTTTTTTGCAGTGCTAAGGATCAAACTCAGGGCCTCGAGTATGTTAGACAAGTGCTCTATCAGTGACTTATACCTCCAGCCCCAGAAATGCACAGTTTTAAATGGAAATTTTATGTTATATACACAAAATAAAAATCTGAACAACTACAAACATGGGAAGAAAACCTAAAAGCAGGCATTTTCAGAATATAAAATTTTACTTTGGATTATTAAAATCATTAAAAAAATTTTTTAGTTTTTTGTACCAGGGATCGAACTCAGGACCTTGTGCTTGTGAGGCAGGCGCGGTGCCACTGAGCTAAATCCCTGGGCTAAAAAATTTGTTTTAAACTTCATTCTTTTTCTTAGTACATATCTGTCATACATATTGATCACATTCATCACAGGGAACTTGTACCTGTATATCACGTATCTCAATTGTTTTTTTTTCCCTTCCCTTCCTCTCCCTTCAACCCCTCCTCCCCTCCCCATTTACACAAGCTTTGTTTCCAGTTTTTTCCTTCCATTGTCTTTGTTTTCCTTTTTGGATCTTTAAAATCTTTACCAAGTGTAATATATATATATCTCTCACCTCCCATACCAGGAATCAAACTCAAGACCTTGCGCTTGTGAGGCAGGCATGGTGCCACTGAGCTAAATCCCTGGCCCTCTATATATCACTCTTTATCAAAGCAATAATATATTCTTCACTTATAACTCATTTAAAAAATTTAAAAAATATTTATAGCTTCTAAAAATCATCCTGTACTTCTGTCACCTTCATAGTGAAATTTTGTTTACTTCTAATGGCTGATAAATAGCAGAAAGTGCAAAATCTGGCCTGCCTTAGAATTCATCCCCATAGACTTATTTTTTGAAAACAGTATTTTTCTTTATATGGTAATACCACCTTACCTGTAAGTGGTGTTCCTGACATTTGGCTAGTAACACAGATACACATGTTGATGTATAAATGGTACTCATTTACAAGAATGATCTTGTGTGTACACCAATCTGGTAATTTGATCATAAGAGTCAAAGTGTTCTTATGATATAAGTATTTAAGAGAACTTAGGGAAAACAGTGATATTTACCAATGATGTCTGCATAGATTTCCATTTTGTTGTGTTGCTGAGCCAGGGTGAAAGCTTCATTGTTACATTTGGACATGACAAGAAACTGGATGGCGGACCCATAGTCACCAAGCTGTAGGAAAAACCTAAAACAAAATGCTTTAATTAGCTTAACTCTCATGTAAAATAAGTTTGTCATTTACAAAGTAAAATCTTTCTCAATCAGAAAATAAAAAATAATTTATTGCATAAACTGCAGTTTTATGTTTTGTGTGTACACTTGACAAGCATACTCTCAAAAGGTGACCGTAGAGCCTTTGAATTGAAACAAACCTTTAGATACAATTCTAAAAAAAAAAAACCCACAAAGAATAAATATTCCTTTTGAATTTTGGTATTTGATGGGGTGAGGTGGGGCCCGTCTTTCAAAGTTAGTTTTTAGGACTCCAAAGACATTAGTGCTCTACGTCACCTGGCTACCATCTTGGCCCCATCCAGAGACTGGGTCTCTCTGACGATGCTGACGGCCTTTTCTGGGTTGTTGAGATGGTCTAGGTAGAGGCGGATCACACTGTTCCACTGCTTGGCATTCTCATAAGCCACCACAGCTTCCTTGTATCTGGAAGAAATACTCAGTTCCGAAAAAGTTTCTCAACCCTGTTCAACTTAGGGGGAGGAAATGTGCATAAATGTTTGGAGTACTTTTCTATTGTATTGATGGTAGCTGTTTTTGTTTAAATCTCTTTTTTTTCATCAGAAAAAAAAAACCCTCTAAGGACTCTCCCACAAAAATATGTTCTTTTTAGGGGTTTAAGAAACTGGGCTGGGGATTTAGCTCAGAGGTTCTGCTGCCTGCCTCGAAAGTGCAAGGTTCTGAGTCTGATCCCTGGTACCAAAAAAAAAAAAAAAGAGAGAGTCATACAAGCTTGGGAGTTATCTTTGATAACTAGTTATCGAGGCAAAAGTGCCTAGAGCTCATGAAGAAACTAACAGGACAAATGGAATATTGTTTTTTTTTTTCCTGGTACCAGGTATCAAACTCAGGACCTTGCACTTGCAAGGCAGGCGCGTTGCCACTGAGCTAAATCTCTGGCCCCCCAACTGTTTTTTTTAAAATATAAATGCAATATTATATTGCAGTTTTTGCATCTGAATCAAAGCTTCTATACAATTTACATTTTACTGTTTTTTCTTTTCTAGTGGTAAGATTATGATAGCAATATAGGATTATTTTAGAAAATAAAGAATTCTTCACAATTACAGTATATAAAGCTTAACAGTGACATATAAAATCTTTGTGTGTTGACCTCTAGGTGGCGTGCAGTACTTTTTAGTTTGGACTAATTCTAGCTCTTTCAATTTCAACAAGACAGTATATATCTCTATTTCCCAAGGTTACTTTTCTAAAAGTGAGAGTGTACTAACCTTTAAAAGTCTCTTCATAGATATTTATAAAGTTACTTTCCAAAGGGCATAGAAATTGACACTTTTATCAGTCAAGTATAACAAATGCACTTTAACAATATAGTTATGAAACTAAATCTTTCCAAATATGATAGCATGCTTTTATTATAATTTGTGAAGCAGAACTTTTTTCCTGCATATGGAAATACAATTTCAAATTGTTTTTCCTTCTCTAGGACACATTGTCTTCCTGTCTTTAGTCCCCTTTTCTATTAGTTTCTGTACAGTATCGTAGATCTTGTTATATCACTGCTATATTTTAGTTTTGTTTTCTGGCTTAAATAGTGTACTATATCTCCCTAAGTCTGGAATTCATGCTTTTGTGTTTTTCTTTCCTTCTATGCCCTTAGGTTATCCTTCCTTAAAAAACAAACAAACAAAACCAAACAACCATTTAACTCCCATTTCGTACCATGTCATACCAGAACATCAACATTCAGTATTTAACCCTCAAATAAAAAGAAGCAGGGCTGGGGATTTAGCTCAGTGGTTTCGCCGCCTGCTGCGCAAGCACAGGGACCCAAGTTCGATCCCTGGTACCAAAAAAATAAAAAAATAAAAAGAAGCAATAGACTATATTTGAATAAACAAAGGAAAGGCGGAGGTGTGAGGTGTAGGAAGATGTTAAAGTCTGCACTTGAGGCCAGGGAGGGAGCATGCGAAACGTTCTCTTTCTCTGCTTTCCATTTCTTAGAGGGTTGTAAATATCACTGGTTAACTTATCAAACTTTCACTGCTTAACATATTCCCGCTGGCTTGAACCGCTGGCGGTACATGCATGACTGTCCCATTGGGCAGCTTGTACTTCGGATAGGACTGTCCCGTGCATGTACCACCGGTGATTCAGAGCACCCGGCAGCGAGACATGTGAATGACAGCCCCCTCATGAACACGTTAAATTTGTATAAATCTGAGAAACTACAAACCTTCCATCTGCGTCCTTAGCTTTGGCATACTGCAAGTGGATCTTAGCAGAGGAGATGTGAGGCAGAAGCTCGCGAACTTTTGCCCTAAAAGGAAGATTCAAGGAGAATGGTAGTGACAGTCTGTTCCCTCCACAGCAGCTGCCTACAACCAAATGCCAGTTTTTAGGATTCAAAAACCAGTTATCATCAACTTTCAAAAATCTTGGCTTCTACAGGTAAAAGTAGACTCACCTGCCTTTTCTCTTAATATGCCTACTCAGCCTACAGTTTTGTTTGTTTTTCCCTAGTAACTTACCTGATTAGGAATCTCCCCATACCAAACCGCAGAATGTGCTGTTCTTTGGGAAAAGAGTATTAATATGAACTCCTCTGTGTAGTAAAGACAGAGGTGGAAGGTGCAGCAAGGAGGGAGCGTGTAAATCCTGACACATTCATTTCCATGCCTGATGAAGCACACAGTGGCCAGCCCTTACCAGTTCTTACAGCGGATGTACACAGATGCAGCTTTGTCGTAGTAGAGGCCTTTTTCATACAGCTGGGCTGCTTCTGAAAATTGCTAAAATAACACAGGGTTATTAAAATTCTACACTGGTGATGCATAGGACCACACGGATATTCCCACAGAGTGAAGAATACCTTCATATTCTCCAGTATGGCTCCACAGTCTCGCTTCAGGACCCTGCTGGGGTGCTTGAGGGCTTGGTTCACCCCTCTGCGGATGTCGCCCATCCGGATGGACATCCGGGCCACTCCAGCCAGGCTCAGCTCGTCCTGTTCCTGTAGGGAGGAGGCAGCGCCAGCATCAGACCCTAACTCAAGGCCTGCATCTCAGCCAGTTCAAAGCTTAGTGTTGGCTTCCTTTTCCAGGAAGCCTATAATTTTGAAATAATGTTGGTATGGGGGATCGAACTTGGGTTCTTGCGCTTGCAAGACAGGCGGCGGAACCACTGAGCTAAATCCCCGGCCCGTTTTTTTTAAACGGTGGTTTCTCCCCCTTTTGCACAAGTGCAAGGACCCGAGTTTGATCCACGGTACCAAAAAAACAACAAAAAAACACACCAAACAAACCCCAACTATTACAATGTTCTACATTTTTTCTTTGGGAGTCTAGATCTTTCACCCTTAAAACAAAATATTTACTATCCTGTGTGACAATACCTCAAATGGGTCTTGGCACAATATTGTTTATAAGTAGTAATATACTGGCCATCGTAACATAAATATTATGAATAAATTTAGGGAACATCATTTATCAAATTAAAGATTTCTGTGCTAGGCATGGTTGAACGTCAGTAAACTTTGTTTACTTAGAAGTGTTTAATTCATTAAAGATATCAAGCACTTGGGAGGCAGGCAGGCAGGAGGGTCGGGAGTTTGAGAAAGGCCAGACTACACAGTGAGAGCCTAACCCTAAATACAGAAGTAATAGTAATAATAATGGTGACGATAACAAAGACAACGAAAGAACTTTTCTAGTAACCGATCTGTTCTAGTAAAATGCAGTGTTGGATTGTACTTTACCTAAAGTAGCACGTGCAGCAGAACTTCTGGTGGTAACAGGAATGTTGATGTACGGGCCTGTCCGACATGGTAGCTAATAGTCAGTCACAGGCGGCGGCTGGGCATTTGAAGTATGACAAGTGTGAAAGCACTAAACTTTCAGTTTTATTTAATTTTAAATAATTTAAACTGCCACATGTAGCTGGTAGCGGTAGCTACATTTGACAGCAGAGACAGAGAATGAACTAAACAAAAATGTAGTCAAAGAAAGAAAATGTCAAAAACCTGAGACAAATGAGCAAAGAATAGGAACGGATAATTCATTAAAAACTGGCCAGGCTGGGGATTTAGCTCAGTGGTGCCACCGCCTGCCTTGCAAGCGCAAGATCCTGAGTTCGAGCCCCAGTACGAAAACAAAACAACAACAACAACAAAAAAACTGGCCAATAAATAAAAACATGCTTAACTTTACTACTAATAAAAAAACATAAAATATATATATTTTTGCTTACCAAATTAAGTGATTCACTATTACTGATAATACTGTATAAGAAAATAGACACCATCATATACAACTGATAGGTGTGAATTACTGTAATTTGTTTTGGGGAACAATTTAGCTGTATCAGAAATTAAAAACATATTTTATGGCCTAGAAATTCCACTTGTAAGGATATTCCCTTCAGAAACACTATCGCTGGATTTAATGGGTGACATTTCAGGGTGTGATATGGGACCAAATACGAGACTCTCACTTTTCACATTAACATACTGTGGTGGTTTTAAAAATTGCATATGATGAGCTTTCATTCCTCTTGTATTAACTATGCTACACATAAACAGAAGAAAGATTCAACCTTTACATCAAATTAAAAACACCAATTTTATTACAAAATTGAGCTTCTCAAGCTAAAATTCTGGGATGAGAGAATGCAGTAGGTATAGGATTCTTTTTTTTTGGAGGGGGGGGGATCAAATCCAGGGCATCTGCACTGAGCTACATTCCTGGCTCTTTTTATTTTTTGTTTTGAGACAGGTTCTCACTAAATCACTAAGTTGACCAGGCTGGGCTTGAACTTGTGACCCTCCTGCTTCAGCCTCGTGAGTAACGGGTATTATATGAGTGTGTATCACAGTGCCTGGCTTTCTAGGGTCATCTGAAGACTGGTGTTAGAGGTAGGATGGCAGAATTGACTTTTTTGGAACTAATTTTCAAAGTGGTTATTGAAGTTTTTTAATAGAGTAAAAGCCTTCAGAAAAACGTTGGCTTATGACAAATATATATTTGGACTTTTACAAAAAATGAAATAATTCATTTCTATTAATTGAGCAAAGATCAACTTGGTATTATCTGTATACAAAACAGTATTTTGTTTTTCCTCTTGGCCTTTCCAAGTTAATATATTTGAATCTGTTTAATCTTTTAATGGTATATAAGCTTCCCTTGTTCAGATGTACCATTTTCTTACTAAATTACACAGGTCTGTAAGTGGGAAGGGATAAAATTTTTACTTCTAATCTTTTTTTGTTGTTTTTGTTTTGGTACCAGGGA
The DNA here is from genome assembly GCF_000247695.1 of Heterocephalus glaber. Next base: position 7,670,172 of record NW_004624840.1, on the reverse strand, counting down.
TTGAACTTGGGTCCTTGCTCTTGTGAGGCAGGTGGCAGAACCACTGAGCTAAATCCCTGGCCCTTTACTTCTAATCTTAACTAGCAGCTTATATTTAGGATGGAATGGAGAATATATCTTTTCTAGATGGATAACAATATTGTCATCTTTGGTTTTTGAGAGTTTAAAGTATTTTAAAATGATTTAACTAGGGGCTGAGATAGGAGGATCATAAGTTCGAGTCCATCCTGGGCAATTTAGCAGCTTTGCAAGACCCTGTTTCAAATAAAAAATGAAACAGGCTGGGCATGTAGATCAGTGCAAAGGTCCTGGGTTCAGTTCCTAGTGCTGGAAGAAAAAAGCTTAACTATATTCTTGCCATGTTGCTAACAAGGCGAGAAATAGGCTCACCCACTAGATATTACATAAATACAGTGAAAATTAAGACCAGAATTTAAAAAATGAAACTGAAAACAAATCTGGGGATAATTATGCATATTTTATCTTTATTTAAGGTTACCTTATCATCACCTGTTATTCCTTTCTCATAATGGGCCAAAGCATTTGCATAATCTCCCCTGAAAGAAAAATCAGAGTGAATTTTAACTCATATTTAAGTATTTACATACACAAAACTTAAAAGTCATCTTTGTTAGAGAGTTGCTGAAGCTCACAGAAGGTGTTGAGTACAACAAGCATTCTGTCAAAGTGCAACTCACCATTTTGCCACTTTAAAAGTATTAAACTGGAATATGCTGCTCTATAAAGAACCTGCTTGTGATATGGGAGGCATTTTGAGGGAACTACAGTAAACTCTATGGATCATTTTTAATGGATTATTTCTTTTGGAGCACTAAGTGACACTCATGTGACCATAAAAACGAATCCCCCCCACCCCCAAAGGCCCAGTGTTTATAAGAAGATATACTGTTGCTCATGGTGGTGCACACCTGTAATTCCAGTACTTGGGGAAGCTGAGGTAGGAGGATCAAGACTTTGAGGTGAGTCTGGAACATAAGGGGTGATCAAACAATATGGTGAATGTTTATTTAAAAACATTACAGTAAAAGACACATTGTCACTAATCTCCTCAGAATTCTCCCCTTTGGTTCAAACAAGCCTATCTCATCGTTCTTGCCAGTCTGAAGCAGGTCTGTAATTCCTCCTTTGTGGCTGCATTTCCTGAGTGTTTTTAGGAGCCATGATCAAAAATATGGTGAATGCAGCTGCCTAGTGTCATCCAATGAAAAGGTAGGCTCCTAAAAACATTACAGTGTGTTTTCATCCACCCTTTACACCGGATTTGGCACCATGTCACTTCTGGCTCTTCCCAAAGTCAAAATGGCTGTGAAAGGTAAATGTTGGAACTGACTCAGAACATTGAGGCAGCCATCACAGTACAACTAATGACACTCAGAGAACTTCCAGAACTGCTTCAGAAAGTGGCAAGAATGGTGGGATGAGTGTGTTTGAAGTGAGACAGAGTATTCTGAAGAGGATTAATGGCAAATGTGTCTTTCAGTGTAATAAAATTTTTGAAAATTGAAACATTCACTGTAGTTTTTTTTTTGGTACCAGGGATCGAACTTGGGTCCTTGGGCTTGCGCAGCAGGCGGCGAAACCACTGAGCTACATCCCCGGCCCTATTCACTGTAGTTTTTGATCACATCTTATGTATTGTGAGATCTTATCTCATAAAAGCCAAAAAAAAAAAAAAATAGGGAGAAGAATATGTGTTGAGAAAATGTGGGCTGCTATCAGTTTACTCAAGATAGAAACAGAGGAACAAACCAGGATTTATAGTATTGATGGCTGTTTTTATCCTGATCACAAGTATAATACATAACAAAACTGTTAGTTTGGGCTGGGGATTTAGCTCAGTGGTTTCGCCACCTGCTGCGCAAGCACAAGGACCCGAGTTCGATATCCGGTACCAAACAAACAAACTAAAAACTGTTAGTTAGCTTTCCAGTGCTACTTAGAGGAAGAAAGGTTTATTTTGGTTAATGGTTTCAGAAGTTTCAGTCCATGGTTGCTTGGCCCTGTTGTTTTGGGTCTGTGGCAAGGCAGAACATCAAAGTGGGGCAGAGCTGCTCACTTCAGGAGAGCCAGGAAATAGAGGAGGAGCCTGGGTCCCACTATCACAAGACCCTCTTCAAGGGCACACCCCTGGTGACCTCACTTCCTCTCACTAGGCTCTACTTTCTGCAGGTTCCGTCACCTTCCAATAGTGCGATAGGCTGGTGATCAACCTGGCCTTTGGCCATATTTAAGATTTAAACCAGGGCCGGGAATTTAGCTCAGTGGTTCCAGCTCCTGGCTCGCAAGCACAAGGTCCCGAGTTCGATCCCCGGTACCAAAAACAAAACAAAACAAAAACCCCAAAAAGCCCCCAAAAGATTTAAACCATATTAATAATTATTAGCAGTCTGTTTCCATGACCAATATGGACACAGATCTTCGTATCTAGAAGACATTCTCTCAATATATTTTCAGTACTTATGTCAATGATTTAAGATCTTTTTATTGAGACCCACCTTCCTCTGAGAAACCATCTCCTCCACCCTAATTAATCAGCTCTGAAAATGGCATTGTTTGAGATTCGCCTTAGCTCCACATTATCAGCTTATGCAAGTCATCCAGCTTCTCTAAGCCTCACTCAGTTTTGGCAGCCAGTGATATATGAGGAAGGTTTTGGAAGAGAAACTGTCACCATCAGCAGTGTTCCTGGGAGGGAATTTCTAATTTGGGCCCAATTACATCAACCCACCCAGGGATGTCTCCTGACAGTCTCTCCTTCAGGAGCCTGCTCAATTAGGAAGTGCTAAATTGAGATTTTGAAATTCTCATTTTATTATGTTATTTTGCTGTATTATTATTTCATCCTGGAATTCTCATGTGACCTAGCTCATTAGTCTGATCTCACCCTGGAGAACAAATCTCCTCCAGACTTGACCTACTCAAGGTCTTGCATGCATAATGCAACAGACTGTAGAGCGCAAGCCTCAGGCTGCAGGTGTTGGCCTGAAGCAGCTGGGGGCTGCTGGGACACTGGAAGGTGAGAAGATACACTCAGGCCAGTCACTGTCATTGCAAGGGAAGCTCTTCTGATTGTTGGGGCCCAGGGTGTGTTGTATCAGAGTGTAAAGGCCCACACACGGACGGTAATGAAAGCTGGGGGACTTGGTGGGGTACACAGTCAAGTATCAAGTTGAAGGGGTCAAAGCAGCTGCAACTCCCGGAGCTGCAGCCACCAACACCACCAGAGGAAGCTTTCAACTGACCTCAACTCTGTGGACCATACTGAGATGAAGTGAGAGATCATTACAAAAGCTTCAGTGTCCCTGAAAGAAGTAAAAATCAGTCTTCTGAATGGTCCGAGGGCTTCTGGGGGTGTCAGTGCTCCAACAGGACATAGTAGGTCAGTTTTGCCTCTTCAGTACAGAAGTTTTATACCCTGAGATGCAGTCACCCTCAGCATGGAGGTGGAGGGCCAGGCCCTGGGCCATCTGTCTCGGGTTGTGTACTAAGACTCCAATACATCCACTCTGGCACATGGATTTTATATTTCATTCTGGTGCTAGGGATTAAACCCAGGGCCTTGCCCATGAAAATCACATGCTATACACTGAACTACCTGCCAAGCTCCTGGATTTAATTTTTAAGGAGCAGAAATGTGGTAAACCTAAATCAAGATTGATTAAAGAGAAATAACATCTCCACAGTTTTTTATCTGTAGAACAGAAAATTTAAAATCAGGTATGCTGATTGGAAATGAGAGGATTTTTTGATAAAATAATGTCTATATTAAAAAATTTTTTATTTTTTTTGGTACCGGGGATTGAACTCAGGACCTTGCACTTGCGAGGCAGGTGATGGAACCACTGAGATAAATCCCCAGCCCAAATAATGTCTATTGTTAAAATTTGTGATTAGTATTTTCTTTTTGGTACCAGGGATCAAACTTGGGACCTTGTGCTTGCAAGGCAGGTGGCGGTACCACTGAGCTAAATCCCCAGCCCTGTGGTTAGTATTTTCAGTGAATCCAAAGTCTGTAGGAAAAGAAAGTGAATCTACATAAAATGTATTTTAAAAATCAAATGTTAAAATCATATTTTATTTTTCATCAATTTTACCACACTTTAATATTTCTGAAATTGGAATGCATCTTATAAATGTCAAGAGAAACTGTTTAGCTGTGATGTTGCCATTGCACATACACCTATGCACTTACATTTGCAAATAAACTTTTCATTCACAAAAACTTTTCATTTATAGTCTCTGGCTATTTGCATTAGTAGGAGTAACTGAACATTAACTTAAAATTGGATGCTGAATGCCTCTACATTACGTTTTTGTGCAGCACTGAAATAAATATTGTTAATTAACACTATTGACAATAAACATGGCCCAGGAATTAAGAGTACTAGAAAATTCTAAAATATTCAGAATAGACCGTGGAATTTCTAAAGGTAGGAGATACTTGTGAAGCCTATTCATGCACCAGAAAAGATTATTATGCAAACACTGATGTCTTCCTGTGTAAAGCTTCTCTCTTGACTTTTTTTTTTTGGTACTGGGGATCGAACTCAGGTCCTGTGCTTACGCAGCAGGCGGCGAAACCACTGAGCTAAATCCCCAAGCCCTCTCTTGACTTTTAACATTAACTTTTTATCCACATGCAGCTCAATTCAAAAAAGAAAACAATGTTTATAAATAGAGGCAAACTAGATGCAGACTTCTCTGGACTGAACATGTGCCCCCACGCACACACGTTGTCATGGCACTGGGAGATGGGGACTTTAAGAGGTGCTGGGGTCACCAGGGCCATTATCATGGTGGAAGGAACATAGCAACAAGCCCGAATGTAGATGCTGGTGCCTTGATCTTGGCCTTCCCAGCCTCCAGAACAGAACTGGGAGGTAAAATGTTGGCTGTTCTTTTTTTTTTTCCTCAAGTCAGGGTCTTGCTATGTAGTTCAGGCTGGTCTTGAACTCATGGCTCATGGTAATCCTTCTGCCTCAGCCTCCAGACTTCTGAGATTACAGTTGTGTACCACCATGTCCAGTTTTGATTTTGTGTGTATGTGTGTGCTTTGCAGTGTCGAGGACTGAACCCAGGGCCTCTGCACTATGCTAAATCCCCACCCCTTTTCAGTTGTTTTCTTTTTTTCTGGTACCGGGGATCGATCTCAGAACCTTGCGCTTGCCAGGCAAGTGGTGGAACCACTGAGCTAAATCCCTGGCCCCCTTTTCAGTTTTTATTTTGAGATAAGTTTTCACTAAATTGCCCAGGCTGGGCTTGAATTTGCAGCCCTTCTGCCTCAGCCTCCCACAGTGAATGTCTGCTCTTTGTATTACCCAGTCTCAGGTATTCTGTTATAGCAGCACGAATCAATTTCCGTATTCTTCCCTCTGCCTTGAAATTACACCACAAGCCCTCAGAGTGCTAAGAGGTCAGGATCGTGAGTGCAGTGTGTCACTCTGATGGTGTGCATACCTGTTGATGGCTATGGGTGGTACAAATGGTGTTTAGACCCAAAATGGGGACAAGGCCTAGACCCAAACTTACAGTAGAGGCTAAAAATGAAAATGCATGATTATCAAATGCATTATACAAATGCATGATTATCATTAGTTAGATACAAAGGTTCTTCTCCCTAAAAAGAAATGGTTGAATCGAGGGAAGGCCTTCCAATTAATGGCAGTTCAGAACTGAAGGTACGCAGCAATTAGCTACCAATTAAAGGGCAGAAGGTGAGGACTTACATGAATTCAAGCTGAATCGCATACTCTTTTGATATAAATGGTATTTGTTCTGGGGCCAAGCGTTTTGCCAGTTGAAGAGCACTGTCCCAGTGCTGTAAATCCCTCCTCATCTGTTAGGAAGAGAAAGAATTTAACTTCTGAAGAGTGAATGATTCTGCAAAGTCACTGCGTGGCACCACCTTTCATGAAAGTGGTTACAAAAACTTTTTGCTTGAGCAAGGAATGGCGGTGGTGCCAAGGATGACGCATTGCTTCAGCATGCATGCTCAGTGGAGCTGACAGAGCCTACGGGGCGCAGAATCTCGTCGCTGACAGAGGTTTGTGATGCACCCCACACTCAGTCCTCCCTAACAAAATCATTCCTTAATATTTAATTTTTCTCAGTAAGGAAAAATTAAATTTAAATTAACATAATAAGCCAAAATTAATTTTTCATCCTACAGGGGAAATAATAAAAAGTTGAGACACACTTTACTATAGGAGTTGATAGTATTTTCTTAGACAATTTGAAGCTATATTGCAATTGAATAATAGAAAACATAAATAACATTTGAACTGTTTCTCTCCCTGGTTCCAAATATATAAACTTATATTCCAAATATAAACTAACCTCTTAAGAACAAGAATCTTTTAAGATTCATTTCTCACCTTACTTACACATCTGTAGAATTAATGATAACTAACATTTTTTAGGTGCTACTCTTTGCCAGGCACTGAACTAGGGCAGGCTTATTTTCCTTTTCACAACTACCCTTTTGTATTGAACTTTTCTGACCTCTACTGAACTGCCTCTGACCTCTGTATCCAGCTAACATACCCCTCAAAGTGAGGTTAAAGAACCGACAGAATGCAATCAACCCTCTCCGCTCTGAAGCTATTTCCTCAAATGTTTTACAAAGTTAAAAATGGCCAGCCCCCCCCAGGTAAAGGCAGAAGAGCTATGGTGACATCTTGGTCTTTGCTCGCTGTGCTGACATGTCTACTGCAGTGAGCACAAGTCCAAGTCCTCAGAACTTCTCAGGGTGTCCTCAGTTATCTCAAAGCATACTGTACAATTATGTAAATTTTTCTTACAATTAATTAACTTAAAATAAAAAATGAAAATTATTGTAAAGATGAAAATCAGGGCAGGAGGAATAGCTCAGTGGGACAGGCTTGCCTAGTATGTGTGAGGCTCTGGGTTTGATCCCCAGAACTGAAAAAACAACAAAAATGAAAAAGAAAACGAAAATCTGCTGTGGAAATTTTTTGTTTTTTTTAAAACAAGGTCTCACTATGTAGTTCAGGCTGGCCTTGAACTCATTATGTAGCCCAGGCTGGCCTAAAACTCATGGCAATCCTCCTTCCTCAGCCTCTTGAGTGCTAGGATTACAGGTATGTGCCACCACGCCTGGGTGCTATGGAACAATATGAGAAAGAAAGCCATAAAATTAGTTATAAACATATTTTCAAAACAACCCCTTTTACACATTTGTAGAAATTCTTGTTTGGGGTGGAATAACTAATACTAGTTACAACTACTGTTTTTGTCTTTTGTTTTTTTGTTTTTTTTTGTTTTTGGTACTGGGGATCGAACTTGGGACCTTGAGCTTGCAAGGCAGGCGCCGGAACCACTGAGCTAAATCCCCAGCCCTACAACAATTACTGTTTTTGTGTCTACTCATCAGATGCTGTGCTGAAAGATCTAATTCCTATTTTAAAATGTTTGCAGCTATCCTGTGGGCTGGGATTCGGATCCAGATGTGACCCGCTCTTCCAGGCTCCTGATCACTATCAGATGCTGGCATGCCTCCCTTCCTCCCTGCCCCTAAGCTTGTCCTTCACCCTGTCTTAGTTGCTGCCCTGCAACTCTCAACTCTTAATATGCAAGAGAATTTCATACAACAAGGAAAAAGGCAGATGGGCCTTGGTTTTCCCAACTGGAAAACAGAGAAGGCAGCGGTCCTATCTCACAGGACTCCTAGGAGAGCTGAATGAGTTAATATAGGTTGAGTGCTTAGAAAAGCGCCTGGCACATGCGAATACTCTAAATGGTAGCTATTTCCCTTCTACAGTTTTGTAAGTTATATAATCTGTTCTCTTTGGACGCATTTAGACTTTAAATTATTTAGTAATGTTCACAATATGCCTTTTACGCCTTCACTGAATGCAGAATGAAAATATTCTTTTAAGTTAATGAGTGCTCAGCGGTTCTTGAGGCTGAAATGTTCACGTTTTAGGAGGGGAAGGGATGTGGTGTCAGGTGCTGAGAAGTTTCAACTATACATGCGGGGAGATTCTGTCTCTGCATGTGCTTTTTGGGGGGCCAGCATTAGGAGTGGCACCTAGGGCCTCCACACTCAGCTACATCCCCAGCCCTTTTGAGACAGTCTCACTAACTCACCAAGCTCCCCACGTTGGGCTCGAATGTGTGACCCCCCTGCCTCAGCCTCCCAGACTGCTGGGGTTACAGGCATGTGCCACCACCCCCGGTCCCGCAGGTACTTTTCCTCCTTATTTGCCACCATACCTCTAGGGCAGCCACCGGGCAGCTGGACGCGAGGTACAGGTCCTGGGCTAGGTTGAAATCGTTAGTAAACATAGCCAGATTTCCGGCTAAAATATGGTAGTCCTCTATTCCCTGCAGAAAAAAGCAGTTTGGATGAGGAGAAACACACAAACATTTTTTTTTTTTTTTTTAAGACCACTCAGTAGGAAGTGAATGTTCTGTCTATTCGCCTGTTTACGTGTTAGGTAAGATTAACGGAAGAAATTTAAAATATTTGAATAAATAGTATTTAAACCTTAATAGGATAAATCTAAAAAAAAGGTGTATACCTTTATTTTCTCCAAGGACATCACCATGCCAACATTTCTGATTGCCCGGTACACTCGGATGGCAAAGTCCACTTTCATGTGATGGAGACAGGCCCGGCCCAACTCCTGCCAGGTGGTGGGGTTGTTGAGAGTCTTGCAGATGTCCCAGGCATCAGTGAACCTGCCGGGCGGGGGCGGGGGGGGGGCAGTGTCAGCAGAGAACTCTCTTGGCCATTGAGGTGCCTTGCACACTGCATCTAATCTACCGCCATGTGCTGGACACATTTTACAGAGCATTTCTCAACCTGTAATTGTCACTTGCAAGCAATGAAGAGTACACATTTTCTTTCTTTCAGTGTACAGGTACGTGTTTTTTTCTTGAATTTCTTTTATAAGTCTGAATCTACTCTCTGTAAATCACCCCTCTCCAGTTAACAGTCTAATAAAATCAGTACTCTATACCTATACATTTAGATATTTAAAACAAGTCAGCAGCTTATGGGCCACAGGGCAAATCCAGTCTGCTGCCTGCTTCTGTAAATACAGGTTGAGGGGGGACATGGCCACTCAGCATCCTGCACTTGCAAGGTCGCTGGCCACACTGCTGGCTTCAGTCGTTGTGACAGAGACTCAATGGCCCTTAAAGCCAGAAATATTTACCATTTGACCCAGAGCAGAAAAAGTCCAATGACCTCTGGCTTAAAGCGTGAACTTCAATGCCGATTAAGCTTTTCCTCTGCCTCAGTGCACATCATGTCCCCATTTGGCCATCACCCGCCTCTCCACCCATCCACTTGCCCACCCAGCACATGTTTATTGAGCATCCGTGGGCATGTGCTACAGGCCAGGAACCAGGAGACGAGATCAATGCACAGCCACTGTCATCAGGGCAGTTATCCATGGGGCAGGAGGAAGAAGCAGGCAAGGGCTACAGCACAGTGTGACCAAGGTCACTGAGTGCTTACCTGAATCTTTGTGCTGAATGTTTTGCATACATTCTCTTAGATCACCCTAACAACCTTAGCCATTAAGTGTTGTCCTCACTGTTCCGAATACGTCATTATAACTTTATAGATTGTGAAGTGAGGTTTGACGCCATGGGAGACTGGCTCCAGTCCCTTAGTGGTCCAGTGGCAAAGTGCCCTAAGCCACTGAATAGACCGCATCCTGGCCCTGAGGCAGCACATCAGCAACCCTGCCTGGGACTGCAGTGGGTGGGATCAGGGAGGGCCTCCTGGAGTGGGCATGGCTTTGCTGATGGGTGAGCAGTTATGACCTTGGAGGGGGGGAGCGTGCCAGGGAGAACCACGCACATCCACTGCTCAAGCAGTCAGCAGAGGAGAGGAGGTGAGTGCAAACGCCTGTGGCTGGCACTGCACCACCAAGGGCCCAGGATGGCAGCTGAGGTCCCCGAGGGGTTTAAATTTTTTCTTGAAGGCAAAGGAAGTCACAGAAAGATCCTGAGCCATGGGAAAAGAGGATCAGAATCACATTTTCAGAATGAAAAGAACAGAACAGAATAGACTGCCATGAGGCTGGGGACGAGAGAGAGAGTGGCTAGAAGTGGTGACACTTTACATTGTTCCCAGTGAGGATCTGAGTTAAGACGAGGGAGACGAGGAGGACAGGATCTGGGAGGTGTGTGTTCCAGGGCGTGAGTGTGTGTGATGAGAACAGGGTGGAAACAGGGGTCTGTGGAAGATAGCAAGTTTGGTTGAGGAGCTCATGGGTTTCCAAGCACATAGCACTGGTAGGAGAGTAAACAGAGGATCGGGCTGTTTTTTTTTTTTTTTCAGTACTGGGGATTGAACTCAGGACCTTGCGCTTTTGAGGCAGGCGCAGTGCCACTGAGCTAAATCCCCGGCTTGAAGACGGCTTTTCTTTATTTACTTATTTGTTTTTGGAGCCAGACACTCTCGATGGTGGTGAAGTCCTGTGAGTAGAAAAGATTCAGCCGGGAAGAATGATTAGAGAAGGGAGCTCCTGGGACCCCAAGGAAAAGCAACATTTAAGACATGATTAGAAGAATTAGAACCACAGAGGAATTCAGTGGCCCTAAGAGGTAAGAAAAAAAAATCAGGAAAAGCGGATCTCAAGCATGGCAAAATTAAACCTCACTATGATGAAATCAAGATAGTGTCAAAGTAATTAGGTTTATTAGAATTTCACAATAACTGGACTATTTGGGTGCTTAGAAACTTTTTTGTTCTTAAGGGCTTTTCTTGTAATAAAGCTTTTCTCATATTGATGATAACACTTGCCAATAGTACTTCCTATGGAATCTATGTGCATTTTTATATCCGTTATGTTACCTGATGCTCACAGCAGCTCTGAAATAAACAAGGCAAGTACTGTTATCTACAGCGTACGGAATAGGATTCTACCTTGAACACCACAAAAGCAAGGGAGAGGCCCCAAGATGAGGCTTTCAGCCCACCTTTTGAGCGTTAGAGTCTGCGCCAACATTTGCCGCAGTTCCTCGGGCCCCACGTCCTTTGAACTGTGGAGAAAGCTGTGGGTGCTGAGGTAGATGTTATTTGTTTTTCCACTCTGTGTTTGGCAGGTCAGCTCCCCGTTGTATAACAGCAAAGGTTTATGAGCGAAGGGAAGTTTGGTGCTACCAGCCCAAATCACCTTGGATCCTACAGTAGTAAGACAGACATTGAGATGCAGAAACAGCAGAAAGGTTTTAACGTCATTGCAATGGAAATTCATTTATCAACAAATGTATGAGATGTGATCCAATACCTTGTATAGTGTCCTTGTGAAAGACGTAAGTGTACACCTTATCATCATCGTAAGCAACAAACACACCTTTATTCAGTGGCCAGTTTTCCCAGAGAATGCCTTTAATGGTTGGTGAAAAATCTGGAATCTCATAGGTCACGTCATTAACCTATAAAATAGGATTTGCAGGTCTGTCCCAACCACAGCAAGGAGGAGGTTTCTCTTCCTGTTCCTCAACTACATACATTTGGCTTGAAAAGAAAACTAGTCACTAGGCAAGTCAAGGTTAGGATCCAAAATGTAGTGAATTTATATGGAAAACTACAAGTCTCAACTCAATGGCTTCAGGGAAAGAATAAAAAGCTGAAGCTGCTCAAGACAACGAAAATTCAAACTATGATCACATCTGTGCTTAGAAACATTTTAATAATACTGGGTATTCAGAAACAGAAATTCATATGTGATTTGCAATTTAAATAGAATACACTGGGAATGCTTTATTTCTAAAAACTTCTCTACAATGAATTATGAACATAAATTTACTATTATAGTGATATAAGCTATTTAAAAAATCAATTCACGTAATTCATGTGAATTTAAGCAGATAGGATTATATATATCCTAAATGGAGAATTGAAAACTATGTGCATTCTTCCTACTCTGCCTTCCTCTCAAAGAATGAAATATAAAATTCCCACAATTAATAACAACACTAGAGTGGTGGTGTCCAATATGATAGTTATTATTACAAAGTCCACCTGTAGCCATTGAGCACTGAAATGTGCCTAATCTGAATTGAGACATAAATTTAAACTAGTAGATCACAAAAAAGAAATGTAAAGCATCTCTTTAATAATTTTTAAATTTAGCTACATATCAAAATAATATTGGGTTAAGTTAAATATATTAAAGTTAATTTCATTTGTTTCTTTTTGCCCTTTAAAATGTGGCTTATAGAAAATTTTAAATTACATATGTGATTCACACTTATTTTGTTTTTTTTTGGTACCGGGGATCAAACTTGGGTCCTTGTGCTTGCGAGGCAGGCGGCAGAACCACTGAGCTAAATCCCCAGCCCTGATTCACACATTTTTAATTGGACAAAGAGGCTTATAAAGCATTGTTCTAACTACTGTACATGTATGTATGCATATAACCTCATTTAATTCTAAATTTATACTCTATAAGACAAGTACTATTAGTTATTCCCATTTTTCAGATGAAGAAACTAAGGCAAGAGAAATGTGCCCAACTCACACAGTCAGGATTTGCATCCAGGCAGCTTGGCTCTTACTACTGCATTACACTGACTCTCAGTTTCTGAGCACTGGTGACAGAGGTCTCTCTTTTTTTTCTTTTTGGTACTGGGGATTGAACTTGGGACCCTATGCTTTTGAGGCAGGCGGTGGCATCACTGAGCTAAATCCCCAGCCCCAGAGGTCTCTTTTTAAAGGGCAATCATTAGCAGAGCACTTATTATGTGGCAAACGCTATTCTCAAAACTTACCCACATCATCCCATTTAGTTTCACTCAACAACCCCACATGGCAGTACTAGAACTGTCTCCATTTTAGAAAGGTAGGAATTGAGATCCAATCAAAGTGAGGGTTCTTCACAGAAATTACCAAGAAAGAGAGCTGTGAAAGGAAAAGGTAAATGGTGCCACTCCTTTACGGCTGGCCTCACCCCTGCTCTGCCCCTGGCAGTCGCAGCCCAGTCCTGACTCCTGCACACCCTGGCTCTCTCTCCTCCTGCAGGTCCTGGCTGGGTGACAGCTGCTGCCTCTCCTGGACAGGGAGTGCATGGGGTGGGCGGTGAGGCAGCTTTAACCAGCACCTTGCTGTGTGTGTGTCGGGGGGGACCTGAGCAGACTGCTTTCCACATGCAGAGGGAACACGGAACCATCTTCACGCGTGTGTCACCCCTCCTCCCATGTTATCTGAGCAGGGAGACTGGTCCAGAAAGGACTGGGACAATGGGAAGTTGGCAAAAACCGTCCAGGCCCTCCCAGGGATGTCTGCTAATAGTTTTCAAAGAAACAGAAGGGGAGGGAAGGAAAAGGAAAGGAATGGAAAGGGAGGGGAGAGGAGGAGAGGGAAGGAGAGGGATGGGATGAAAATAAGGAAGGACAGACAAAGGGGAGGCGGAGAGAGCAATCAAGTGTTCCTTTCAAAGAAAGGGTCGTTTCAAGGACGGTGTCATAGTGAAGGGAAAGCTGTGTTTATTGAATGGATGCTAAGGAAAAACCAGACTCTGGGGCTGCTGCTAAGGACTGGGTCCAATACAGCTGTAGGCCATGTGAACTGTGACCTACAATGCTAATCCACTGGCTGGATACAAAAATAAATGAAAAATGTAATTATAGTAAAAGATGTAAAAGCCAACATTTCCTTTATCAAAATCCATTTTTTAAAATGGGAAGGGGGTTTAAACATTAGAGAAACTGACTTTTAAAATGGGTCCACTCTTGTTTTTTTGGTATGGGGATCGAACTCAGGACCTTGCGCTTGTGAGACAGGCTTGGGGCCATTGACCTAAATCCCCAGCCCTGGTCCACTCATTTTTAATCATCTAATAAAAATGAGCTTTCCTCATTTCCAGCTCTTAAGGATGGAGGAGAACACCTGTGGTGTGCAGAAAGGACAGGGGCCCTGCCCTTTCCCTGCACATCTGGGAGAAAAGTCCTGTACCAGAAGCCAGGCTGTGACTGGCGTGTTGTAGATTAGCAGTAGTGTACAACAGAACAGCTGTTTTTTCCATTAAAAATCTGGGACACTGTGGCAAATCACAGAATGGAATTTTCTTGACACAAGTAGTCATGAACATTTATTGCAAACATGGTATTGCAAAGATGATGGCAAAGCACTACAATCTCTGGCACTGTTTAAGAGAAAATTTTATGTAGGGTACACATTAAAAACAATTTTTTCTCATATTGCATTTGTAAAAAGCAAGTATTTAAAATTTTTTCTAACTTACTGGACAGTAGACAAATCCATCACTTTTTTCATCAATGAAAACTAATCTGGTCCCATTTGAGTCAGGAAAAATCTTTTTCACACTGGCGGGATGTCGATAATCATTAACAAACTGCCAGTCTTCAATGTAGAAATACTGAATGACACCAGTCTAAAAACAAAACCCAGACATGTAAATATAAGAAGTGGCCAAGAAAATACTGACTTTCAACATTTAAGGTGAACAAATATCTGCATTTTTTAGAGAAACATCATTATGTTTGATGATAGAAGAGTCTAAAAGTAATATTTAGAATACGTGAAAGGTATAGATCCGAGAAAATTGATGAAATGAGAATGTATAAGTGATTTGGTCTACTAAATTCCTATATTTTTAGTGATATGAAATAAAAGATTTATAGATTTCCTACTCTCTAGAAATACCATTATTGTTTTAGAGAAACTTTCAAATAAAAGGTTATTTCAAATCTTTTTTGCTGTTAATAAGTTAGAAGAGAAATTTTTAAAACAAAAATACCACATTGGGCTGGGGATTTAGCTCAGTGGTTTCGCCACCTGCTGTGCAAGCACAAGTCCCGGAGTTCGATCCCTGATACCAAAAAACAAACAAACAACCCACAAAAATACCACCGGATACAATTGTGCTTCTATATATTAGGAATGAACACACCAAAAATAAAATCACAATACAGGTGGTGTGATCTGTAATATAAAGATCTGAAATTATCTGAAATCTGAACTTTTTGAGGGTCAACATGACATTGAGGTTTCAGATGAGGAAGGATATTCGAAAGGACGATTTGATGTCCAGGCAAATATTCCCAAACCCCCCAAACCTATGAAACTTCAAACACTTCTTTCCGGTCCCAAGCCTTTCAGATAAGGGATACTCGACCTGTAAGTTTATAATCACTTGAGAGTGAAATAGCTGAGTAGGAATTTAACAAAACATGCATAGGACTGTTATGCTGAAAGCCATAAAGCACCAGTGGAAAGAAATCAAAGATCTAAATAAACGGAGAGGTAGACTGTGTTCAGAGCTTGGAAGACTCACTGTAGTAAACATGTTCATTCTCCCCAGCTGATACACAGGTTTACCATTATTCCAAAAAAATCACAACAAGATTTCTTGTTGTAGATATGGGCAAGATTATTCTAAAATTTATATAGGAGAGGAAAGGAAGCAGGAGAGCCAAAACAATTTTGAAAATAAAGAATAAAGTGGGGAATCAGTCTACCCAATTTCAAAGCTTTCCCTTGTTACGGAAATGGTAATCAAGAGTGTGTGAGGTAGGCTGAGGAACTGGCACACAGATCAATGGCACAGAACACATGGATATGCTCAACAGCATTTTCTTCCTGTTTCTTAAGGTGACTGCATTTTGCTTTTTTAAGTAATAGCTTTATGGAAATATCATTTACATAGCATGCAATTCACCCTCTTAGTATACAACTCTATGATTTTTAGTGTGTTTACAAAGTTGTCCAACACTTGCTCACAGTTTAAAAACATTTCATCACCTGAAAAAGCACCCTACTGAGAAGTCAGAGGAGATGCTCTTTGTGGGGAATGGTTAAATAAACTGGGGCATCAGCATCCCAGAAAACAGCTCAGGAATAGAGGGTCAGATGTGAGGCACACGTAGCTCTCTTCAGAGAAACATGCTGAGGGAAAATGGGCCAATCCCAAAAGAGGTTGCAAATTATACGACTTCATTTATATAACATTACTGAAATGGCAAAATTACCAAAATGAAGAACAGATTGTTACCAGGGGTTAAAATGGGTGGGGGCAGGAGAAAAGTAGGTGTGGCTAAAAATAGTAACATGAAGGGTTCTGGTGGGGACAGAACTGCTGTGTACTTGAACTGTATCGGTGTCAATTCCCTGGCTGTGACACTGCGCTATGACTGCACATTGAGAGAGACTGGGTGAAGGGTAGACAGGATCTATTTTGTCTTACAACTACATGTGAATCTGCAAGGATCTCAAGATAAAAGTTTAATTAAAAAATTACATAATGACATCTTGGACTTGCATTCAGGTCAAGATGGAATAAGACATTGGATTTACTTTCTCATCCCAAACAACTCCTTCTACTTTTTGTTTTCTTACAGACAAAATGCACGAAACACATGGAGATAAATCTGCAAATGCAAAGGGGACTGAGAGCTGGAGTGAGGGAGAAGGGAGGAGATGGGAAAGGGACACAGAAAGAATGAAGATGTGTTATGCACGGGTACCAGCTCCCCATGATGCAATCATTGTGTACGGCGAACATGTACCGATAAGAATTTTTAAAATGCACAAAACTACCATTTTTGAGACTTTGGAATTAGGTAACAAGGGACAGTAATCTGGGAGATGGGAAACAAGGCAAAATCCTCTGACTGCTCCAGCTCATTACTTTAAGAGAGGCCTCGAGTCTGGCCGGGGCAGCATGGAAGCAGGAGGAGCACAGCTCTGCTGCACAGCGGGGCAGAGGCCCGGACGGGAAGGCTATGCACACGGACCTCACTACTTGTATTGGATACAGTTACAGAAAAAAGGCTAATAGGAAGAGGAGTATGACCAAGATCACAAAGTGAAACTCCGAAATTCCCTGTGGTTTACAGTAAAGAAGGTGATACGTACATCGGTGCCATAGATGAGGAACTCACAGGTCAAGGCGTGACATAAAATGCGGCACTTTTCATCCACTGCCGGGAAGAGTCGGGTCTCACGTTCTTCCTGAGGATCCACAATTTCATTTTCTATCTACAATGTCAAGAACAGTGGCTCACAGATTTGAGCAAATCTGGTGCACAACTGGGGAAAAGTGTCTTTTTCTCGGGGTCAACTGACACTTGAGACTGCAGACTACCTGGCTCCTCAGTGAGGCCTGGGCAGCACACACTACCCTGTGCTTGGCAGTGGGCTCTGTGGTGTCTTGCTGCTAAGCTCTGCGGCTTCCCACATCCAGAGTCACGAGAGATGTGGGAGGTGCCCTGGTTTAGAAGCCCCACCCCAGAGGTGCCAGTCTCTCTTAAACAGTAAACAGGCATAGTTTTGAGGATGCTCACATGTGACATGTCCAAAGACAAGAGCCCAATCAATGCAAGCTGGGCATGGGAGGCTGAGGCAGGAGGATTGCAGTTCGAGCCCAACCTGGGCAGCTTAATGACTTAGCATGACCCTGTCTCAAACTAAAAAAGAGCTGGAGCTGGAGCTCAGTGCAAAGGCCCTGGGTTCAATCCCTAGAGCTGAGGGAGGGGGGGTCAACAACATGCCAGGGAGGACAGAGGTATGGCGATCTCCCCAGGCTTTCATGGTTCATTTCTAGTTCCAGCTAGATGCAATTTACCACCTGGGTCATTGTTACTGTAAGCCACGGTCTACACAGCACTGTTGATATTTATCAAGTTTCCAGGGAATGGAGACAGCTGAACAGCCCACGCAGGAGGGAGTTTTGTTCATTCTGTGCATACCTGGCTTCCTAGTGTGTCTGTACATGCTGCTTCCTGAACAACGTTCTTGGTAATGAGACATCAGGTGGTCCACTATCACTACTTCACTAAGCGGGTTTTCAGGACATCAGAATTATACTTACCAGATGTAACTGGACTTTGCCTTCAAAAAGTGCGGCAGCATAGTTGGAATGAAGACAGATATTGGCTACTGTTCCCAGATACTCCACATCTTTTAACTTTTTCACAGCTGTAGCAATTAAAAAAACCATATTAATATAAAGGTAAAACTACTGCATATATATATATTTGCAAATAAATTTTAAATGTGTGCCTTTACAAGGGTCTTCTCAACTTAAGACCTTATTTTAGCCATTCTTAGAAAAAAAAAAATCTTAAATTGGCCATGGTAGCACATGCTTGTAATCCCAGAACTCAGGAGGCTGAGGCAGGAGGACTGCTGAGAATCTGAGGCCAGCCTGAACTACAAAGCAAGAGCCTGTCTCAACAAACAAACAAACAAAATCTTAGTTGTCAAATAAATGCCTTCAGGAATTTTATAATGGCTCACATGAAACAACAGAAAATAAAATTATGTGCAAAATAAACATTAAGTGACAGGAAGTTAATGGGGTTTTATGTTTAACAGGTTTCTGTCAAGCGTGTTCTATTCCTGAGGCTTCTCTGTTGCAGCATAGGGAAAGGGAAGGAGAAGCTAACGTTTGTTAAGCACCATTTATTCTGCCTCATGAGTCCTTAAAAGTACCCTTGAGCTAGCCAGGGATTTAGCACAGTGGTCTCGCTGCCTGCTGAGCAAGCACAAGGAACCAAGTTTGATCCCCAGTACCAAAAAAAACCAAACAAAAACAAAACAAAAAGAAGTACCCTTGAGCTGAGGTTTTGGCTCTGTGTTAGAGTACTTGCCTGGCATGTGCAAAGATCCTGGGTCCAATCTCCAGCACCACAAAAAAAAAAAGTATCCTCATTTTCTAGGCAAGTAAACCAAGGCTTACAGAGGTAAAGTAAGTGCTCTATAGTCAATCACCTTAAAGAGGCAGAAGGGAAATTGAACCAGGGTCTAATTCTAAAGCTTATACCCTACACACTATACCAGGCCATCTTTATCACACAGGTAAAGAAAAAAATCTTTCAAAATATTATGCAAACATTTTTGCAAACAAAACTAGTGAGAGACTGTCTTAAAAGAAACTTGCAGGGCATCCCAAATTATACAGAAACCACATTCTGGATAAGAATGCACCAGACAGCTCAGACTTGCCATTCTCTCCAAGGACATAGAACCAGGCCCGGTTATTCATTCCTACAGCCAGATGATAAAGACCCACTGCCACAAAGATGGGCTCCACATCAACAGAAATTGTGATCGGTGGCTCCTATAATAAAGAAATGTAATGGTCATAAACCACGGAAGTTAAGACTTCTGGTTTATTAGTAAAATGAAAATGACACTGTTCTCATACTCCTTCCATGAGGTTGGCCACAGTGACTTCCAGGAGGGAGGTGAGGTATGCAATCCTGGTGCAGCAAGAGTCCCCAAGGATGGGCAGCTTGGTCAGGAAGACATGCAGGGAGCCTCTCTCGGTAGACAACGCCAGCAACTGGCCGTCATCTGTCCAGGACAAGGTGCCCAACCCTGAAATAATTGTCAAAAACAAACAATCAAAACAATCCACTATTGCTGGCAAGCAAATAACTACTTTCATTTAAGCTACTAGTAGCTTTAAAATCTTCACTTTTAAAGAAATTTTATTTTTAACTGTACATGTGTGCAATACATAATGGTTACATTCCTCATGGGGAGTTTGGACATGTATATAGCCCATTAATTCTTTCTACTTCCCCTTGCACTCCTGTCCCTCCTTGCTCCCTGCATCTCGTGGTCACATGCTTTCTCCACTAGTTTAATCAGTCTTTAGATTAGGAGACTTAGCATGGGTTGCACAAGAGTATGAGCACTGATTCATCCAACATAGCTCAAAGGGAAAGTGTGTATCACAGATGCAAAGGGAAAGGTGTTTCACACCTGAGATCAAGATAAAGTTCACCATCAATCTCTGGATCAAACATCCGTATTGCATCAATGTAGTTACAACATTTTAGTCAATTAGTAGGACAACATAATTACTACAATAAGGAGACTATGTATTTTGGGGAACTCTGATGAAGAGTATTAATTTTATTTCCATTACAATGAATACAATTTATACAATAACACCTACATTATTCTATAAATGAAACAACAAAATATCAGTCTGCTTTGGAAAAATCAATACCTTTGTTTTCATCATCCAGATTGACTATAGCATACATGTCCCTTAATTCTGACAAGTCATGGATTTTAATGCTGAAAAAGAAAAAAATGTGTATTTTAAATATAGATGAGCTTTATGTAAAATTGTTTTACTTCACAAAACAATTTTAAACTATAGACTAGGTTACTGGCCTCCCAAACAGGACACCCAGGATGATCTTCAGGAAGAAGGTAAGAAAATATTAAAATTTCTATATATTTCATTATATTTCATCTTTTAAATGGGTTTTTTTTGTTTTAGACAAAGTTTTGCTGGGTAGCCCAGGCTGGCCTCAGACTTGTAGCAATCCTCCTGCCTCAGCCTTCCCAGTGGTGGGATTACAGCCGTGTGCCACCATGCCTGGCTCGGTTTTGTTTGTTTTAGTGTGTTTGGGCACAGGAGGATTGTGTCTAGCTTACTTATCTGATCTACAACTTTAGGAAGGAGGTTAATATTGTTCTGATAAAGTCTGAATAGGAAAACATCTTGCCGAGCAGTATTAATTATTGTAAAACGACACAGGTTCCCTTTATAACAAGCTCCCCTCTTCCTCTGCCCAGGGTTCATTCATATAAAAGTTGCAAGGTACATACAATAGAAAGAGCATTAGATTTGGAATCAGAAGGACTGGCTTGAAAGCTCTGAAGAAAAAAGTGGGGCCTAAGAGTAGGTTAACACAGATTAAAGTTACACAGCACAATGTGCAACTAACAGGATAACAAGTTTTTCCTCTTTGACTGTTTTTCCTCTTTCTCTTCCCTCCTAGTGTTTTTCTCTTGCATTTTTTCTTTCATTGTTTTCATTTAACTAAACTTTTTATCTTGAGGGAAGTGTAGGTCCACAAGCAGGTGCAGGAAGTAATACTGAAAGCTTCCATGTTCCCTCATCCCCAGTGGTAACATCTCGAGAGATACAATGTCACAGTCAGAATCTTGACATTGACACAATCCACAGATCTTACTCAGATGTATGCAGGGTGTGTGTGTGCACATGGTGCTTGTGTGCTCAGTTCTGTGAATTTTTCTCACATGTAAGATTCCTGAGGTCCACAACCAGAGAGGACATAGACCCATTTGCACAAAGATCCCTAATGTTGCTCTTTGTAAATACACAGACCTCCTTCCTTTTGATTAGCATTTCAGTGGTCTAACTTTTCCACCCTTTGACTTAGTTATATCATTATATTTCAAGTGAGTTTCTTACAGGCAGCATATCATGGGCTCATTTAAAAATATTCATTTTAACAGTGTTCTTCGAGTGTCATTTACATTTAATGTAGTGATGTGTTTGAATTTAGATCTCCTATTTTTTAATTTGTTTTTGGTTGTTCCTGTTGTCCTTTCTTCCTGTTTTCCCTTCCTTTTCTTTGTTTAGATTACTGGAACATTTTTTAGTATTCCATTTATCTGTTGTTTTTGTATATAACTTTGTAGAGTTTTAGTGGTTGCTTTAGAACATACACATTAAAATTTTCAGTCTCCTTTGAATCAATGTTTCACCACCTCAAGTGGAATATAGAAATCTTATTACATAAAAAACTATCCTCTCCTTAAGTTGTAGTTGTCTTAATTGCTTCTTTATGCATTGAACACCCTATCAGACAATATTGTATCTTTGCTTTTGATAGTTACATATGTGTTAAAGATCTCAAAAGACAATGTCTATTCTATTCATCCAGATATTTGGCATCTCTGTTGTCTTCCTTTTTGGTACGGGAATTGAACCCAAGGCCTGCTTATGCTAGGTAAGAATTCTACTACTGAACTGTCATCTCCAGCCTGTTGCTGTTTTTTCTTTTTTCTTTTGAGACAGGGTCTTGCTATATAGTTCAGGTTGGCCTTAAATTCACTATGTAGTCCAGGCTGGTCTTGAACTTGCAGTGATCCTCCTGTCTCTGCCTCCCAAGTACTGGGATTACAGGCATGTGATACCACACCCGGCATCAACTGGTACTTTCTGATTCTGCAGGGCTCCCTTCTTTGGCTCACCAGAAGCACCAAGACTGTGACTAGCCTGTTCTTCTTTGTACTTCCTACAACTTCACCAGAACCTGTGGCCAAGCAGTGAGGGGACAGAGAGAGTCATAAGCAACATGGCCTTGTCCCACCTCTTGATACCATAGCTCCCGAGAGCTGAGGCTGCTTGGTGGCCGGAGCAGGAGAGAGCAAAGAAAAAAGACAAAGGAAATTGGGAGATTCCTCAGTTGTCTCTAAGTTCTGGGAGTTCTTTATCCTGATGCTTAAGCAAGAAGAAGACCTCCTTCAGAGCAGTGCTCCGGTGGCTGCTTCCAGGTTGTGGGCTAGTGGGCAGGAGAAACTCGAATTCATCGCTGGCTCAACAGTGCTTTGAAGTCTGGACTTCTGCAGTTTGCCTTTGCAGAGTCCTTAAACGGCTGCTGCACACATCTGCCTGGTTTGATAGCTACATTCAGTGGTACAGACAGGACAGAGTGTGCTCTCTCCACGCCACCTGGAACTGCCAATTTTCAGATTGCTTTTCTGGCGTTCTCCATTTATGCCATCGTCCTGAGTGTTAAAGGCAGGGCATGAGTACAAGGGCTTTAGAAATTTCAACTACAAATATGTTCTAAGAGTACCCAGAAGTAAGAATGTCAGATTCCTACACTTGATCTTAGCCAAAAGGCTGAGAAGTGATAAGAACGTCAGATTCCTATTAGCTAAGCCTTGTTGATTCTCTTGAATATTCCCTACATCAACTTGCCTAGAACTATGTGAATATAACTTACCAGTTATCTCCACATGAAGCAGCTTTATTAAGAGTCTGTGATACTGCAATACTGGTTAGATTATCTTTATGGCCACGAGCCTGAAATAGCTCTTGACCAATTTCTTGCTTGTGAGTAGAAATGACCACAAAAATTCCACGTGAAAAACCAATCATGATGTAGCCATCCCCATACCTATTGCAACAAAAGCAACAATGTGGTTAAAGGTGGTGGTGGGGTAACTATCATTGGCAATGTGGTAAATCTGTATTATCTTAAAATTAAGAAATTACAGAATGTAATTTATCAAGGGCCTACTATGTGGCAGATAATATGCTAGGTAGTTTCACATATTAGATTGGGCTATAACTCAGAAAACACAATATATAAAACTGAATGTTACAGACTTAAATATAATTAGTAAAGAAAAACATGTGGCTTTCTGTAATGAGTTTTTTGTACATACCAACTATAGGAGACGATATTGCCGTAACACTGCTGAAATTCCAAATCGTTTGGCTTATCTGGTTCATTCAGATTGAAAAGAAACAATGTTTTTCTGCCAATCACCACACTTATCTGCCAGAGAAGATAAGCATTGTGAAATGAATTTCTCAGTACCTCATGAAAAGACCATAAGCAAATCCAAACAGCTGAACCCAATTTATAAAAACAAGCCAAAGTTAGACATGCTAAATGCTATAATTAGTATGGTAATACAATTAACCCCAGAATGCTTTTACTCCTATATATTGTGGTAAGGATCCTTGGACTTACACATCTTCAATACCCTTCAAAATATATTAAAATACCTTTATGGGGCTGGGGGTGTGCTCGTTGGTAGAGCACTTGCCTAGCACATGGAAGGCCCTGAGTTCAATCCCTAGTACCTAAAAAGAAACAAAACAAAACCCAACAACAACAAAAACCTTTGTGGAATAGCCTTATAAAGGCTCTATGCTTCTCATTAGACTACTGTGCTGTGCTATGTAGGAATGTAATTATGTCACAGTAGTTTCACTGCAGTTGAATTCATAGTCAGAGCATCATCCTCTCTCTAGAAGGCCATTCTGACTTTGAGCCACCTGTGATAACCCATTCCATCACCTACAGGTCAGTGTGGCTGAGCCAGTAGCTCTCTGCTATTTACAGAAGCTGATGTGTAACAGCAATTCTCATTGGAGGGAGTCATTGTGGTGGGGAGAGAAGAGTGCATTCATTAGCTGGGCTCACTAAGAGGGACACTTTGATGTATTTCCTTGCTTCTAAGATGCAACCAACAGTAAGTCACTATCAGTTTAAAATAACTTTTTAGGAAATAATTATTTCATTACATATGTTCATGTCAATTATGAAAACTATCTGGATTTTGGAAAGGTAAAATATGAAAGGGAAAATGTATCTAAGCATTAAAGAAACAAAAACTACAACTCTCAGATATCTATTCTCCACGTCAGTTAAGAGTGAAAATTTAAAAAATCACATAGAATTTAATATTTTTTACGGGGGAGATACTAGGGACTAAACCAAGCAGAGAAAGATCCTGCCTCTTTTGAGACAGGATCTCACTAAGTTGCCCAGTGTGGTGTTGAATTGGTGATCTTGCCTCAGCCGCCCCAGTAACTGGGATTGCAGACATGCGCCACCATGCCTGGTTAATAGTTCTGTTTTTAAAGGTGCACTGTTTCTGCCACAAGAATGAACACAGCAACATTGACTGCGACAGGAAGCTGTCCACACTTGCTGTGATACCAGGGAGTCAGCAGCAGCAAAAACAATTTTTAGGGCTGAGAGACTGCATCTTGCTGAGGCTTAATAAGCAATGAACATAATTTATTCATCCAAATCTGAGCCATCTGAGAAAAGGAAACAGTACATTTTACAAAATTACTAAAATGATTAGGCATGGATTTTCAGAATTCTTACTGTGTTTTCAGCAGCAAAAGTTTGGTCATCGGTCTTCATCATGGAAAACTGCATGTCACTTGGTTCTGCTCTCACTTGTACCTGTGGGGGTAAACATACCATTGCTTGGAACCAGCCCGATATTCACATTCATTCTGGGGAGCTGAGGTGCAGCTCCATGGTAGAGCGTGTGCTCAGCATGAGGTCTCAGGTTCAGTGCCTGGCAACCCTCTCCCCAGTCATATCTGATATTAATGAAACAGGTGACCTGCTTGCATTTCTAATTTTGGACTAAGGGGAAAAAAAGCCTGCTGCCACAAATATCCAAAATTCTAGATGAAACAGAATCCATGTCTTATTAAAGGGAAAGCTAAGCTTGAAAGAAGGGAAGGGAAATGTACTGGGACCATCAGTGGAGACCAAGCTAGAGCCAGTGCTGTCCGTGCAGAACCTCAGCAGCTGCTCTCCAGGGCAGGTGGCCAAGGGAGACAACACTGAAGCCCATCTGTCTTGGCTTGAGCTCAGAATCAGAAAACACAAAGTTCACTTCAGGAATTTGTAATTAAAGATCTTCCTTCCTAATTCTCATTATAGCCCGAGGTTCAAATTTATGCACCGAGTGATATGGGAGCGCCTAAGGTGAGAAATTAATCCAAATAATAGAAGGATCCCGGCTGAAAATATCCTTGCAGCATTTGACACAAGTGAGTCTAGAACTTCTTCCAAGGCTGCAAACTATTTCCACAGATAAACTTTGTTGATTTTGAGGCAGGGTCTTGCTAAATCCCTAAATTGGCCAAGGTGGGCTTGAACTTGTGATCCAGCCTCCCAGAGTGCTAGGATTGTAGGTGGGGGCCACCATACCCAGTCACATGTTTCACTTGAGAAGAATTCTTAAGAATTAGAAAGGGGAAGCAGTTACCTTTATGTATAAATGATAGCTAAATGGTAGTGAATTCCCGGGATGCTATGTGGAAAAAATGTTCTCAGGTCATGTCTTGACTCAGTGATAAAAAAATCCAATTATCTATTGGTGACGTTGATATGACATGTGAAGCACAGGAGCACTGTAGCACTTGCCACGATTTTATTTCTAAAGGGCATCTGAATTATAAGGTTTCTAGAAATTATGTCATACTAAACAGTTTTGTTTTTTTTTTTTTTTTTGGTACCAGGGATCGAACTTGGGTCCTTGTGCTTGTGCAGCAGGCAGCAAAACCACTGAGCTAAATCCCTGGCCCCTAAACAGTTTTTTATAATGCTAGATTAATCTGTCTTAAGAACCACTTTGGTCATTCTGAGTTTTGCTCAACATGCTAGAGAGACCAAGTTCTGCTGAACTCTCATAACTTTCCAGATACAGAATCAACTTTCTTCCACCTTACTATCTCAAAGTTTGCCCCTTCAGCTAGGCTTGGACAAGCTGTAATAAGTTTCCCCTTTGTTCAAGCTATGGAATGACAGAGGCTGCTAGTTGTTTTACACTGTTTGGCAAAACAGGTTTTAGCAGGGCACAGGGCCTCCTAGGTAGACTGAAGTTCCTTTTCCCTGGAAACAGTCAGGTGTGACCATATGCCTGGATCCCAGTCCCATGGGACCCTGCACAGCCTGTGACACAGAGGTACCCAGATGACCTGCCAACCACTTGTGTACCAATTCATGTGAGCAGTCGAAAAGCAATTTCACTTCTCAGTTAAAGGTATGGAGTTTAGGATCAGGCAGGCCTGACTCAGTCTAGTACCTGTCAGCTATTAACATTTAGATTGTAAATATACATATGTAAAACAAGAGTTATTTCACAAATATACTGTTCAGCTATAATCACAGAGCTGATAATCTGTGCTAATGCTACACAAAGGAAAATATATAGTGGAGAATATTTGGGTAATACTTTCATATTGAGGAAAAATGTTCTAATGCTACATGAAAAGAAAGGTTAACATTTAAAGTATGAATATGATTATACGCATATCCCACACACAGACTTTTATAGACCAGTTTGATAGACAAGCTGTTTATTTTAGGGAAACATTTCAATATATCAGACCACAGAGACATGACTGTATTACCTGTCTTATCGTGTCACCTTCCTGATTACTAACTGTAACCATTCTGTCTTCACCACCTAAAGCAAGCAGGTTGTCTGTATTCCAACATCCACATGTAATTCTCTTAGTATGCTTTCCTGAAAAAGAGAGGATTTTTGTACAGACATATGGATTTCAATAAACAAACAAACAAATAACTAACCTGTGATGCTAACCTAAAAGCTTAGGTGATATCCATGGGATTAAACAAAAAAGAAATTAGAATCTCACCAAAGCAGTGTCTATGACTTATTTTAAAAACCCAGTTTATTACTAAGTTCTAAGTCAAGACAATGATATATAAGGTTAATATTTACTTCCAACTTTTTGTGTAGATATAAGCCCAGGACCTAACATAAAAAGATATCCTGTTCCCTGGCTAGTTTTGTTTCCTTAATATATAACCAAACCTCTAATGATAATGTCTTAAATAAATCCAAAAGCAGTGAAGTTATCTTTATCTATATTCAGCTCCATGGGCTGACAAGCCTTCGATATATGTAGAATTAACATTCACAGTTTTAGCTGCTCTAAAGACATAATTTATAATACAGAGATGCAAATATGAATGCACCCTAGTGAGACTGTGTTAAGAAGCGAGTCTCATAGCTAGTGAGTAATATTAGATAACCGCTAATATCAGGAAAATTTTCCTTGAGCATTCCAGTCAGTGCAAAAACTACATTTTTAGAGGCAATCACATGCTTGACACTGTGGGCAGTTGTGAAATTCTGGAATAGATCCATCTTTAAGAGTCTCAAGGTTAATTTTATTAATGAGAAGAGTGGTTAAGCATACAGATTTGGGAGCCTGACTGCCTAGATTTGAATCTTGGCTCTGTTACTTAGAGAGAGCAAAACCCTTTCCTTAGTCATTTCATCCATAAATGGAAGATAATAGTAGGACAAATATCCCTGAAGATCAAATCAATTAAAGCACTTACAAGAGGCCCAGGCACACAGGAAGTGCCATGCAAATGTAAGCCACGTTGGCTGCTGTGGAGAGCAGAGACTATGTTTGCTTTA
Organism: Heterocephalus glaber; assembly: GCF_000247695.1. Next base: position 7,642,424 of record NW_004624840.1, on the reverse strand, counting down.
TTCTTGGTGCACCCAACAGCCCCTACATAGCATCTACGCAGAAAGCAGGTACTAATAAGTGGTGATGTGAGTACTCCTGATGCAGGAGTTTGCCTGGAGTATGAAGAGCTCAGGAAGGAGCACAGGGTAGCTGGAGCACAGGAAGCGAGAAGTAGATGAGATCAGAGGCCACAGACACCAGATCTTGGTGGGTTTAGCTTGGTGTGGTAAGGACTGTGGCTTTGCTTTTCAATGAGAGGCCACTGAAGAGCTCTCATCAGAGGGCTTACTTGGCATCCATGAGGGATTGGTTTTAGGTCTCCCTCTGATACCAAAATCCATGGGTGCATAAGTTCCTTATATAAAATGGCATAGAGTCTCTGATACACTTCAAATGATCCTTATATTACTTATAATATCTAACCTAATGTACATAGTTATTCTACTCCATTATTTAGGGAATAAAGAGAAGGAAAAAAAGACTGGGCATATTCAGGATAGCTGCAATTGTTTTCCTGAATACTTCTGATCTGTGGTTGATTGAACCTGAGAATGGAGAATGCGTAAATGCAGAGGGCCAGCTGGATTCTGGAGCAGGCAAGAGTGGAAGCAGCAAGATATGGTGGAAAATACCAGAGGCCCACGCCATGATGGGAGCAGAGAAGGTGATGGGACAGGCTGGAATCTGGAGGTGTTTGGAAGTACAGCCTATGAGATTTTCTGACAAATTAAGAGTAGGAGAGAGAGGAAGAGTCAAGGGTGATGTTAAGGTCTGGCCTTTCACAATTTGAAATGGAATGTTATCAAGGAGGAGAGGGAAACTATGGTTAAGAGGGTTTTGGAAACATTAAATCTGAAGCATTTCCTAGACATGGCATTGAAGATGAGCATGTGTGACATATGTTAGGTTTTATTCTAATTTTTTTTTTTTGGTACTAGGGATCGAACTCTGGTCCTTGCGCTTTTGAGGCAGGTGCTGGAACAACTGAGCTAAATCCCCGGCCCCCATATGTTAGGTTTTAGCATATAGATTGTTCTTCAAATCAGGAGAGAGAGCACAAACATGAAGGGGACACTCAGAGAAGAGACTTGGAAGCAGAACACTTCCTTTTGCTGATTATGGATAAAGGACTTGTGTGGTACATTGGAACCAGGAGGAAAATAACTGTGTGAAGACAGCTGGAAAGATGCCAAAAACATACTTTTTTTTTCTTTCTGGTACTTAAGACTGAACCCAGGGCCTCATGCATGCTAGGCAGAGACTACCAACGAGCTACATCTCCAGCTTGCTCTGTTTTTTTCTTTTCTTTTCTTTTGAGACAGGGTCTTGCTAAGTTGCCCAGACTGTCCTCAAACTTGTGATCCTCCTGCCTCAGCCTTCAGAGTAGCTGGGATTACAGGTGTGCACAACTGCACTGGGCAAACTTTTCTTTACTCAAAACAAGAAGAAAATATTCCTCTTCTTCCTATATAGCCCAAGGTCCTTTTGCTTTCAGTGCTCAGAGCTCAGGTCAGCCTTAATGTCTGTTTTTTTTGTTTTTGGTACCGGGGATCGAACTTGGGACCTTGCGCTTTCGCGACAGGCGCTGGAACCACTGAGCTAAATCCCCGGCCCCTTAATGTCAATAACAACAGTTAACACTGCCTACTTACTGTGCTCCGGCCACTCTACAGGTATCAGTTCCCTTAGTTACTATTAACTTGTAGGTCAGATACACGCAACTGAAATGGGAACTGTGTTACTAGGAGACTAGGCAGCATTTAATTAAGCTGTTGACTCAAATTCATACATATCAGACACAAAGTTAGAACCAGAATTGTCTGTATCTAGTTCAAGGAAACAAATCGGTACAAGATGAAATAATGTAACAGACATTTAGTTATTATAAAGAGCTAAAACATTATGCAGCCAGGAGCTGCTATCAGAAGTGGAAGGACTTGGTTTTAGGAAAGTAAGTTAAGAGGAAGGAAAGCAGAGCCACAAATTGCAACCAACTGTGAGAGAGGCATCTATAAATTCAGCAGCTAACGGACCTAAACTATGCAGTTAATCTAAATATTTTAGGCCCATTTTACGTAGTTTTAAAATAAGAATGTGAGCGTGACATAATATTCATATTAAACACAAAACATAAACATACATATATATGACAAATGCCTGATGCAAAAATAATCATGCTCTGACAATTTTTTTCTTTTTGGGTACTGGGGGTCGAACTCAGGACTTTGCGCTTGTGAGGCAGGTGGTGGCACCACTGAGCTAAATCCCTGGGCCCAACAAATTATTTTTTAATACCTCCAGCGTCAAAATTTCTGGGGCTTATATATTAGCTGGTGGGATACAGCTGCAAATGAAGGGAGAATAAAAAATGCCTACTGAAGTCAAATAGACAATTTACATGGTGAAAGTTGATTATCATTAAAAATTTTTAGCTTAACCTTTCAAATAGATCAATGACTCTGGTGTTTAGTTGCCATATTAAAATTAATATCAACATTAAAGGTATACATATATGTGAAAATATTTGAAATGCTTAATTGTCCTTAACAGAAAGGTAGTATTCTGTAGGTGATGCTACCTCCTGAGTTTCCATCTTTCATAGTATATTACACTTTTTCTGGCCACCTACATCCCATGAAGTCCACTAACTAGTTCTAGCAATATCAGCTGGATGTTACAATGATTGAAACAGATCAATACTGTTTCCTCTAGGGTACTCAGGGGCAAATGCCAAGTGACCAGATGTTGGAGGATTCAAAGAGCTTGGAAAAAGTTCAAAGGAGCAGCAGATGCAAATACCCCCAGCCACACACCCCGAGGCAAACAAAACTCATAGCCCAAACCCTGGAGTCAGCTGGTGTTCCCTCTGGGTATACTCCACCCAAGCAGCCACCAAATGTTTTGGTCCCTCTACTGTGTGGTTCATATTATAACTAAATTAACTAAAATTGATGATCAGAATTAACATACGTGATCAATATGCATTGATGTTCAGATGAACTGCTCCATGTGGAGAGCTACAATCTGCATGAGAAAAGGACAAATGGAAGCCACGCTACTGGTGTCTTAATGCCCAACAGCACCAACTGACCTTAACTCATCTACTCTATTTAGCCTGGGAAATTCTTAGTAAGTAGAGAAGAGGGAGCTTCCTGTAAGCCCTGACCAGGGAGGTCCTTCACACTACAAAATTTCCCTTGCAATCAGGGAGCTCCTAGACAGCAGAACTCACAGTTTGGAAAACCATCTCAAATATTTAGCAGTATTTCCAGCTATAACCTACCAATGACAGGAATCTTTCGAGATGTCTGATGATTATAAATAAGCAAATTTCCTTTAACAGTTCCAACAGCCAGGAAACTTCCAACTTTTGACCAAAGAAGGAAAGACATTCGATCCCTGTAACATTAAAAAATAAATTACAACACAATTCACAACCATGACCTCTAAATAATCCTTTAAAAAAAGTACTCCCTGAATACTTTTAATCTGTACTTAGAAGCTGAAAGTACAAAATTATAACAATGTTTTACGAAAAAGACTGAATGCTAAAGAAACTTTGGAGATACTATAAGATGATCTTAGGTTAATTACATCACAGTAGAAATTTTGTTCATATGGTAATGAACTGCAAAATTTATCAGGGAGTTTTGTCTGCAGAGAATTCAGGGGAGAAACTGTAAAAATAACCAGAGCAGTTCAACTTCAGAATGAAAAAGGAATACAGAGGAACATAAAGTTAAATTACATCAGAAATATAAATATTATTCCAATGAAATTTTCAACTCCTGAAATCTAAATTTTACAAATTTCCAAGCAGATATTATTGGAAGTATTTTTTTCAGGCTTTGTCTCACAGTATCATTCTTAAAATTGGAGAGAATTACACTAGATAAAATAAAAGGGGAATTTTATCGGACTAATATGCATGCATACACATATTGTTTACACCTTACCATGAATACTGTTATGATTTGCAAAGCAGTAGTATAGAATTGGTGGAAACAAAGTATGCAAGCAATGTACATTTTCTGATAATGTAATTTATGCAAGGAAATTGATTTTCAATAGAGGTTAAGAAAATATATCATCAGAAAAAAATCTGGGTTGGAGGCAAAATACAAATATTTAATAAATATAGACTTCAATTCAGTTATGATAGAGCCTCAAATTTCATGGAATAACATGATGCTAATTTGTCTACTAAAGATAGGTTTAACTCTGTGGTAAAAATCTTAATGATGAAACTTCATGCTCTAAAAATAGTAGCATTCAATAATGTGATACTATATTAAACTGGAAAAATAATTGGGAATGTGTGACTTCAAAAACGATATGACTGCCTGCTCTGTCATTATTAATAGTAGCTTGAAAGTAGGTAGAAAACATTTTTTGCTTTTCTTATATGTACTCTAGGACTCACAGTTTGGGCTTTTACATGATTCCCTACAAAAGGAATCAGGGTTCCTCGGAGAGTAGCTCATTCCACATACTGAGGAAAGACATTAACAATGGTCTAGAACAACAGCTCTCAAAATTTAATCTCAGAACCAGCAGCATTAATCAGGACTTGTCAGTAGGGCCGGGTGACAGGTCCCACCCCAGACCTACTTCCTGAGAGACTTGAGTGGCACCTGCTGTCTGCTTTAAGAAGCCACTAGGTGGCTCTGATGCAGCTATACCTTGGGCACCACTGAGCCCCTGCTGCTTCGCAAAGAAAGCACCACTTCCAGGAACAGGACAAGGAGTGAACATAAAAAGGCTCTCTCCAGTAGTCCACTTAGGAGGTTCTGAGCATCAAAAGTTACACATTTCATCCATACAAGCTGAGTTTGTGAAAGGCCATAAATCCTTGATGGTATTTAGAGGAGAAAGATTAAGTCTATGGAAAGTTGTGAGTGAATATCATTAAATGTTTAGTTAAAAATTAATTTCAGGCCGGGGATTTAGCTCAGTGCTGTTGCTGTCTGCCTCTCAGGCACAACGTTCTGAGTTTGATCCCCAGTACCAAAAAAAAAAAAATTAATTTCAGTAAGGAAGTAATAGATGGCTAGGTTCTTCTATTAAGTATGTATTTTAAAAAGATAAATATTCACTTTTCTCCATTTAATTAATTATTATTATTTTTTGTTTGTTTTTGGTACCAGGGATCGAACTCAGGACCTTGTGCTTGCGAGGCAGGCAGTGGAACCACTGAGCTAAATCCCCAGCCCTATTTTTTGGTTTTTTTGGTACCGGGGATTGAGATGGTTTTTGGTTTTTTGAGACAGGGTCTTACTATGTAGCCCAGGCTGGCCTTGAACTCCTGGTGATCTGCCTGCCTCAGTCACCCGAGTTCTGGGATTACAGGTGTGCACCATCACAGCCAGCTACTTTTCTCCATTTAAATAGGTGTAGCAGCCATGATAATGTGTCTCTCCGGTCTCCAACTACACCTGGGACCTAGCACCCCAGCTGCCACAACCTGGGGTCTATCACCCCAGCGCATGGGCTATGCCCTCCCATGCACTGCTCCCAGACAAATAGAATAGGGCAGCATACTCTAAGGCCCATTCCTGGAGATGCAGGAGTCATCTGAAGGGTAACTTTAGCTCACAACTCCCCATAGGTCCAGATGAACTTTCTTACGTGGCTACAATCTATGATGTTTCTAGCAACTGTTCTCCCTGCCCCCTTTTACAAGGGTCAGTGAGGCATGTACTGGGACTGACAGCTCATGGGGTATGTTCTCCTGTAATAAACCTCTTACACAGGTAATCCAGCCTTGGAATCTCAGAAAACGAAAAAAAGAATTGTGAATGAGCTAAACAGTACTAGGGGAAAGAGGATGTGTAAGGCACAAATGAAGTCTGATCAACATGAAGGGTCATATATAAAAACAGGGTAACACTGGTCTATTCAGTAGCTGACCAGCACTAACAGTTGCACAACAACCAGTCAGACAGAGGGTTAAATAGGGAGTTCCAAGATCAAGGGAGTTCCAAGATCAAGGAACCAAATGGCCTCCAAAGAGCTAGGAGAACAGATTCCATCCTTCTTCTCTTAGGAGATAAGACCTTTAGAAGGCCCTCGAAATTACAATAAGATATGAAGTCTACATGAGTTTCTAATAATAAAAGATCATGCCAGCATATGACAATCACATGTATCCATGGTCAGGGAAGACTTAGAATACATCATTCTAGGGAAATGTACAGGCCACAAAAAAATTGCCACCTATGTGAAGGACTTGGGCTTAGAAGAGTCTTACTGATATGACAACTGAAAGTCAATTTGAAAAGAGGCTGAATAGGGTGACGAGTGCTCAAGTCCGAGTTGCCTTGGGAGAGACAACTGTGTCCCCTGTCCAACCAAGAATGAATCAGCTGATGGATCAGATGTTGTATAAAGGTTTTCTCTGGAAAGATCACTGTAAACCAGTCACTTAAATAAATGACTCCTGCTGTAAATCTAGCCAGGATCAGAGTAAATGTGGGTCTAATCCTAAGAAGGTATAAAAACACAACCAGTATAAATAAAGAAATGAATTTAGCCCATTGTATTAATACTGCATTTTTAGGTAAGTGGCACCACAGTAGTTTTATAATTATATTTGAATATGTTTGTGTGCTATTTAAGGTGTTTGAAGGGTTCAAAATAGTAACACTCAGATTAAAGTTATAACTGGAATCCAAAATGTTTGACATGTAAATTGGAAAAAGGAAAAATATTTAAGAAAAACTGACATTCAGTCTTTTTTATTAACTATCTCAGTATAATAGATTCACCTTTAAATAAAGCACAAACAGCAGCAGGTATATTTTTGTATATGCAAAGTCTTTAGACATTAAATATTAATACCAATAGTAAAACACCCTAGACTTTATCTTAATGACAATTACAGTAACATCTGCCATTTCCTCAGGTCTTAATTTCATGCCTGGCCATGACATACATGTAAACACAACGCCGATCTGGTGTGGAGCAGTGAACTCTGGGGAGAGACAGCTGGGTGATGTATCAGTTAGAACCCCTGGAGATGACCTGTGCATTTTTCTCTGCATGAGGATGTGGCTTCCCTGATGCAGAATTTGGTCTAAGGACCAGAACTGATGCTTATAAACATGCCTTGAGTGGATGCACACAGTGTGGAAAACCTTTCTGAAAACTGAAAGGATAGATGAGAAATGAAGGTTCTGAGACCCAGTGAGACTGGATGCTGGGTCTGCAACCCACAGTCAAGACCCACTTTGCAGCTTCAGGAACACCGTGTCAGGGCCATGCCTGCTCCTGCTCTGCATGGCCACCTTGGTTCCTCTGAGGTCACTCATTCTTTAGAAAATAAGAAAATTTATCATTTTATAGTGTGAGACCTCTTCCTGCCCAACAGTGGGCTAAGCCATGAAGCAAATATTATTATTATACTCATTTCAAACAGATGAAGGCTTAGAGAGAAGTTTAGCAATTTTTCCAAAGTCAAAGTGGCAGTTTTTCTTTTCCATGTGGTAAAAAATGTTTTCTATTTTAGCAGAGATCTGGAATTTATTCTATCTGCCCAGATATTTTTCCACTTGGGAGCTGCCCCATCCCTTCCACTACCCCTTCTGATGGGACTGTCAATCCTGCAGCCCCGTCTACTTCATTCAGAGACCTGCTGAGGGGCTGAGGGGGCGCTGGTGGTATAAAAGCCCTTGTTCTTTTCTCTGACATAACTTGCAGTGAAGAATGATGGAAGCTGGCCGCCAATGGTAGGAGGCTTACAATGAATCGGTACAGAGAAAGGAAGAGCCAAGACATCAAGAATCTTGACTGTATCATTAGAACTCCTTGCTCTAGCCATCTCCGCAGTCACTCCCAACTCCAGATTTTCCCACATATATTTCGTTCTAAAGGGCTATTTTTATTTCATAATTATAACAACTTTAATTAACTGGGTGAGATTGAGAGGATTATATATACAACAATAGTAAAAATGAGCTTTTTATTTTATAAGAAAATAAATCATCAATGCATCTTAAAAATGAAAGTAATATGTACTGTTAGCATCAAGCCGATAAATAAGCATATTTCTAATGAATATTTAAAAAATTAAAAAGTTATTCTTACCGCATGCCATTGTCTAGCTGGCTCATTTTATGTGTATTGGCATCCCATAGATAAATGCAAGTAGACTTCTCAGCAATCACTGCTAGGGTATCTCCATCTTTATCCCAATCCATGGCAACACAGTTGCTTTTTAAAAAGAGCAAAATATTATTATTTTTAAAAGGGGAAATAAATTTAAATACTTGCCTATTTGTAACTTTGGTCCATAACAAAACCATTCAATATATTTTGAATAGGGCATAAAAACTCTAAAATGAGAACTTCAACCCCCCATTCACTGCTTATATAATATTAATTTCATTTTTTTGTTTGTTTTTGTTTAGGATAGAAAAATTTAAAATTCATTTTCATGTACTATATTATTTTTTCCCCATTAAGTTTATTGGTACATTTTAGGTATAAAATACAGTTACATTCATCATTGGGATCTTGTACCATTACATGAATATCTTGGTTCTTATTTT
>NW_004624840.1:7612885-7630005 GCF_000247695.1 Heterocephalus glaber | reverse complement strand
CAATAAATTAGCAGGCTTTTTTGAATCCTAACAAAGAACCTTGCCTTTTGGTAAAACAAACTCATGAAGCACCTCCACAAATGAATCACACTTACAGTCAACAGGTATTTTTTTGTGATCAAGTTTTGAAGACTTCATACTTATATAGGGAAAAAAAAGGTTTTGATAAGAAATGAAGTATCTAGAGAAAGTGAAAATAAAATAGATCAAGGCTGGGTACACGTAGGATTGCAAACAATGAAAAGTCTGAATTCTGAAGTGGTAAGAAATGTTATTTTCATTTTATAGCTTGTGGAATACGAACAGTGTCTTGCTTAAGATGACAATATCATTATAAATCAGAAATGCTCTACTTAGCGTAATTCTTACTGTTTAAGACTATTGCAAAATATTTATTATTTAGCTTGGTAATCTTTAAAAAAATTTTTGGTACTGGGGATTGAACTCAGGACCTTGCACTTTTGAGGCAGGCAGCGGAACCACTGAGCTAAATCCCTGGCCCAAAATATTTATAATTTAAAATCTCTAGAACTTCCTACATCCTTAAAAAAAAGTCTTCATATTCTCTATAATGCTAATTTTCATTTTGATATTCTCTGCTGTTGGGTATTGGCCTGACCATACTTTGACTTACATTTAAGTTGGGAATTACTACAATTATTTTATTCTTCAAACTGTTAAAGTATGTTTTGGAACCTTAATTTTCTAAAATACAATCAAATTTTGGGAGTATGGAAAGAAACTTTCAAATTGTTGATAAAATCATGTAAAGACTTAGTAGTTAACAGCATTGTGTGTATCTTTGTTTCTTTTTGGTCAAATTCAACTACTACGAATTCAGAAGATATGTGGCCATTAGGTAACCAAGAGGATGTATGGAGATCAAGCTCATACAATTTACTCAAAGGAGTTTTTTACTGAGTGCCTTCTTATTTCATTTTAGACATAGTGACTGTATAGCTACTTTGACTTCTTGTTTCCCTGAATATGGAAATCAGAACAATTCAGAGAACAGTGAGAAACTGTAGCATTAGGTGGGTGGAGGAGAACAGGAGTTGCGAAAGGCTGAAACCATGAGGAGGAGAACAATCTGATTTGTAAAAATGGTCAATAAACTACAGAAAGCATACGTGAATTTGAAAAGCATAGCAGCATAAGGCCATTTAGATGAGGGATTCTACACATCTTGATAACTACTTAATCTATCCACAGAATAACCACTATGGGTAATGATTACACTGAATCATTAAAAATGCATGTTGATTTCCTAAAATGAGGGGAGAAGTGTTCCTTTTTTTTTCTGCTTTAAATGTTTGATATAATTCATCAGTTAAAATGTATATGAGCCTGTTGTTGTCATATAGGTAGGTTTTCAAGCTAGGAATATACTTTCTTTAATAGGTGCTATTCAAATTTTATATTTCCTCCAGAGTTAGTTTCATTAATTTGCCTTCCAAGGTACTTCTTAGAAGTTGTCAAATTTATTTCAAAAGAGTTTTGTAATATGCTTTTTATATCCTTTTAAATTCTGTAAAATCTGTGGTAATGTCTCCTAGATCTTGATATTGTAATTTAAAAAATGTATAATTGATATTGTGTAACAGGAAGAAAAGGTCTAAAGGAGTAGGGGAAGTGGGATGGGTAGGGGAAGGGAAAGAAGGGAAAAGAAAAAATATAAGAAAAGGAAAAAAATGGAAACAAAGTCTTTGCAAGCAGGGAAGGGTGAAGAGAGTGAAGGGAGGGCAGGGGAAGGGGAAAAAAATAAGAACCAAGATATTCATGTAATGGTACAAGATCCCAATGATGAATGTAACTGTATTTTATACCTAAAATGTACCAATAAACTTAATGGGGGGGGAATGCCTAAGTAATACTTAGTGCTATCTAGAATGATTTCCTGAAAATGGGCAAATTAAGTCTTTGTTCTTTAAGAAGTATGTGGAAAGCATTTTCCCATAATTTATTAGAAAGGAAATACTAAAGTAGATACAGGTTGAACATTTCTAATCTGAAAGTCCTTATCTGTAGTCATTTATAATCCTGCTGTAAAGGTTCCCTGGGTGTTTACAGATACAAATTTTAACTTATACGCTATATAATATCTACATACCCTCCATCAAGTACTTATTGCATAAAGAAAACAAACCCCTTTGAAAATGGAGAAAGTAAAAGAGAAGATAGTGGTTATGTAAGTTATAAAATTCTATTCTGCTGGGCCAGGGATTTAGCTCAGTGGTGCCACCGCCTGCTTCAAAAGTGCAAGGTCCTGAGTTCGATTCCCAGTACAAAAAAAATTCTATTCTGCTATATATATTTTTGGGGGGGGGTACCAGGGATCGAATTCAGGTCCTTTCACTTGCAAGGCAGGTGGTGGCACCACTGAACTAAATCCCCAGCCGGATTCTGCTGTATTTTTAAGAAAGTACTTTTTTTAATCTTTCAGACAACAAAGTTCAAAAAGTTTTTGATCTACCTCTGTACTTACCCAGATAAGTTAATTTCACTTCTTTTTTGACCATGGCGATCAAAGATTTTCACAGTATGATCAGCTCTGAAAGCAATTAGAATATAAATATATGATTTTAATGTTTTCTTTATCTATGTATATAAACTATTAAGCTACCATCCAAGTGATTTCAGCAGTCTCTCAAGGTTTCACAGTTTATATCTAAAAAGTTATTATCCCGGAAAAGGTTCTACCAATAGGAACTGTAATGTTAATGGAGATGAACGTATTCCTTTTCCCACCATGCACCTGTCACACAGGAACCTCTACTAAACAGATGGTAGGTATGGTTATGTGGGTTATACAATCATTATGTAAAACATTCGCTGGTTTCTTACCCTGTTACTGCAAGGTAGTTTGCTGATGTTTTTTGCCAGGTAAACTGTATTGGTGTGCCAAGCCAAGTCTTTTCTAGCAATGTGAAAATACGCTAAAAAACAAACACAATTTTTATATTTTCAAAATGTATACAATAAAGAGTTGGTGAGAAAAGATGTCAGAACAACATCATGAAAACAGTAGGATTTAGGAGGGTGAAGGCTGCTGTTTGTGCTTATTCAAAAATAGTTAATAATAAAACAAAACAAAAATCACCTAACCAACCAAACACAAGTGGTGGATATAGTATGAGGCTCAGGATAGAGAACATTTATTATAAACCTTTTTGTTCTTGAATACTTTTGAATGTTAGTTTTATAAAAATGTATCTTTTTAGTGTTTTATAGATGTTAAAGACTAAAAGAATTTAAACTTGAATTTAGTTATCTACAAACGTCTGGGGTTAAATTTAACATAATTTCTATGTAAATATCCTAAATGGTTTTTTTAAACATAAAAATGCTTATCTCTTCTTCAAAATTGCTTTCTTCTTTTATCTACTAGTTATATCTACTTCAAGTTAAATGTTTAAGTGGCTGTGGGTGGACAATGTATCAACTGAAAAATCTTTTCATTTATACAATTTAGAACTGTAATATTTAATATAGAAACCATAGACCATATGAAATTATTGAGTACTTGAAATATGGGCAATCCAGATTTAGATGTGCTGCAAATATAAAATACATATCAGATTTCAAAGACTGAAAAAAAGAATGCAAACTAGCCTACTGGTAACTTTTCTATTGATTACATGTTAAAATACATTTTGGATGTACCAGGTAAAAGAACATATATTGTAAAACAAAATTACACTTTAATATTAATTATAAGCAGTGAGGCCCATATATGTAAGTATATGGAGTTTAGATTCTACTGCAGGAGACCTGGGTCTGAAGGGCAACACAAAACTCAGTGCTCCAAATTAAACACCAGTCAATAAGCATTTCCTATGCTACAAACGGAAGCAGGTGCTAGAATCACGATTGAAAGCAGAGGTGGCCTATGATCACAGGTACATTCAGGTGTGATAGACCAAGGAGATGCTGAGAAGGAGTACTGAGAGAGTACAGGATATGAAAGCATCTTGCTTTTGCAATTTTGTAACTACATTGCCCAGGAGCCCTTTCACAAAAGTGAAGAGTTCTTAAACTTGAACTTCATTACCACCTTCATGGCAGACTTGCCTCTGGGTATGATCTTACGTATTATTTTTCTTCCAGGGAACTCTAGAGAACACTGATGGTGAACCTTTTAGAGCTTTCAATGGTAAAAACAGCTCACTGTCGCACACGTGCCCTAGGTTCGCCACCACTGCTATAGATGCTCTAGGTATAATGCAAAGGAAAAAGTACTAGCGTCACAACGAGAAAACCAAGATTTAAATTTTGCTTTTCACTTATTAGCTGTAGGGCTTAAAGCAAGTCACTAAAACTGCCTCAAGCACAGGATTTTCAACTGTAAATCAAGAACAGTGCTTCTTCACTACTAACATTTCATATATTGTGACGAACTTTAAACATGGGAGTTAGGATGACAGGTCTGTTAATTCCAATTTCCGCAGTGATAGCCACAAAGAAGCATTAGGACGCCCAAAATAATTTTAAAATTGAACTTTCCTGTTCTTTGCCAGAGCAGGCCAGGGCGTACGGCTGCGGAACTCGGAAAGCAGAAGCAGCTGTGGCCAAAGGCGTGGGTTTCACGAGAAGCCCAAGCCCAGAAAACCTGCGAGCAGAGGCTACGCGCGTCAGCCAGAGACCTGCGCGTGCAGGCGCAGGTTTCGCCAGGAAGAAGATGCCCTCGAGGCCCGGCGAATCTGTAATTGGATCGTCCCAGGGAATGCAATTCGAAATTATTCTTTCGGAGACTTTTCACTTTTTATTTTATTTTAGGATGCAGGGCGGTTGTATGGCCTAGCAGGGTTTAAGCCCCAACAAACGAGGCAGCTCCGTGACACCGGATCGAGTCAGCTTCTCCGTGACCCGTACCTTTTGCCGTAAAGTTAAGGTGTCTTCAGATCCAGCCTCCTCATTCCGGCCGTGGAGGGGTTTTCTCTTCCTGCTCCGCATCTACTCGGTTTGCGGTCCCAGAAATGACAGGCCTCCTCCTCGGCTCTTTTTCTGTTATTTCCGCCCCCCCTTTTCTCTCGTTCCTTCAATTTTGCCCATACCCTCCTCATCCCAGGGCATCCTGCTCTCTCCTCACTTCTCACTCGCTCCAGGGAAGGGAATAAGGAGCAGACTGTCTCAAGAGGATGCTCAGTGGGCTGCGGGAAGGGCTAGTGGTCGCGTCTTCCCAACCCCTAGCGATTTGTAAGTTATTTACCTTCATCTCAAGCCTCCAGCAGCCGCGCGACCTAGCAACTGCGCAGGCGCACAAGGTCTCCTTCAAGAGGGCTACCGCGTTCCCGTCACCCAGGAGACCGCACGAGGAGCGGCCAATCAGCGAGGGTTAGCTGAAGGGTGGTGTCCAGAGGGGTGGTGCCTGGGGCCCTCCGCTGGGAAAAGAGGGAGGCGTGGTTAGGGTCACGTGATGAAGGCGGAGCTAAACCCCGGAAAGTTGGGGAGAAGTAGAGGTCTAGCGGCGGCTGTGCTTCCTGCCTCGGCTCTGATTGGGTGAGATAGGAAGAAGAAGGCTCTGTAAGCCCTGAGAGGAGCCTGCGTAAATATTGCCCGGCTGGTGATTTAAAAGCCTGGGAGGGCGCCTGGGAGTTCAAGATATGAAAAGCCCGGAACGTTGGCTACTGGCAGGCGGGAGTTGAGTCACTTGCTAAATGCTCCTGCACAGTCTATGCAAGAAGGTTTGGACGACTCCATGTGGCATCTTTCGTCTTTTTTTTTGCAGTTTTCTGACCTTCCGGGGAAGAGAGTGAGAAGTAGTTTCTCTCAAGTTAGTTTTTTTGTTTTGTTTTGTTTTTCCCTTCAACCAGCTGGGCTAGCTAAGGTGGCAAGAAAAAAAAATGAGCTTCTCGTTTGAATATGAGCCTGGAAGTCTTTCCCCCAGTACTAATCCCTGCCATAGTACAGTGTTTGTGCACCATTTTTTACAGTATGAAAGTGCATCTTTTGCACCAGTATCTGAAAATGTTGAAACAATCCACCTTTTTCATTTCTTTTTTCCTCTCAACATCTGGTTGGAATCTTGCTTCAAGAAAACTAGTGATTTGAAATAACCAACGATGGATGTTTGTGGGTTTTCCAGAAGGACAGTACTTCTTTGCCCTGGAATTTTCATTTGGGTTAATTCTTAATTTCAGACCACCTAGCATTATGCTAGAACTCAGTGACAAGTGGAGAGACCCCAAATACTTGGAGGTTAAACAACACACCTTAAAATAGCATATAAGTTAAAGAAGAAATCTCAAGAGGAATTTCAAAATATTTTGAATTAAATGAAAGTACAACTTATCAAATTTTAAACGATGCAATTAAAGTAGCCCTTGGAAATTTATAGCATTAAATGTTTATTTTAGAAAAGAAAAATCCAAAACTAGTAATCTAATCTTTCACTTTAGGAAACTAGGAAAAGAAAAGAAAAGCAAATCCAAAATAAGCAGAAGAAACGGTACGATTAAAAATTACAGCAGATACAAATGAAATTGAAAACAAAAATCAACAGAAAATCAACAAGACCAAAAACTGCTTCTTTGAAAAATTTTAAAAATTGCTAACTCGGCCCAGATCGAGAGGAGTGGGAGGATACAAGTTGCTAACTGCAATCTGAATGACCTTTATTTATAAAGGAATTGATTTAATAATTAATAAAAATCCCAAAAGAAAGAGGCAAACCCTAATGGGCTCACTGGTGAATGCTACCAAACATCTAAAGAAGATATTTTACCTTCTCTATAGTCCCTTTCAGAAAATAGAACCTGAGGAAATCCTTCCTGAGTCAGCCTGTGAGGTCAGCATTACAATAATATGAAACCCAAGCAAATACACTACACAAAAAGAAAATATGGACCAATATTCTTCATTAATATAAGTGTAAAATCTTCAACAAAATATTAGCAAATCAAATCCAACAATGCATAAAAAAAATTATACTCTGAGACCATGTAGAATTTACCCCAGGTATGGAAGACTGGTTCTACATTTGAAAAGCAATATCCATACCATTATGCTAAAGAAAAATTACATTATCATGTAAGTAGATGCAAAGAAAGCAACTGACAAAATCTAGCATCCATTTGTGATTAAAATTCTCAACAAACTAGGAATGGAGGAGAATTTCTCAACTTGATAAAGAACACCTACAAAAAACCAGATAACTAACATCAGACCCAATAGAGAAACTTGAAACTTTCCCACTAAGGTCAGGAAAAAAGCAAGATTGTCCCCTCTTGACACTCTTTTTCAACATCACACTGGAAGTTCTAGTTAATGCAATGAGAGACAAAAAGAAATAAGTAAACTAGGGAAGAGAAACTGTCTGCATGTGATGTAGTTGTCTATGTAGAAAAATAAAACAATGGACTAAGAAACTCTTGGAATGAATAAGTGGTAGCAAAGTTTCAGCATACCGTGTTAATATATAAAAGTCATGATTTCCTCCTTGATTTTTTTAAAATCAAGCAAAAATAAAGTTATTAGGATTACAGTTTATTTACATAGATAAGAACAATTTTTGTTATAAATTATCAAAGAAATACTAAAACTGACTTTTCCTTTCTTCTAAAAGTCCATTTTGGGATTCATATATGTGAAGCACATTATTTTAACCTTCTCTCTTTATCATAGTCATGCTTATGTATTAAATACCAAATTGTGTCTGATCATGAATTATTGACAGCATTCACTTAAAACTTAATTTGCTTTGCACTAGGCTTACAAATGACCTACTTCAGGCTTACTGAGTACGATTTTTATTTACAAATGCATCTGCTTTGTAATTACCTACTTGTAGTATTAGAGTCTCTCTTTTATTTGTGTTTGTATTGATTTTAGAACATTTTAGATCTATGAAATACTGTTAAACACTTATAAATCAAGGAGAAATAAATGTGGAAATAGCAATTACCTATACTAGTAAAAAAAATATATAAAAGTCAATTGTTTTCCTATATGCTAGCAATGAACAAATTGAATTTGGAATTAGAAACACAATACCATTTACAGTAACACCTTCCAAATGAAATACATAGCTAAAAATCTAACAAAATATGTACAAGGTCTACACAAAACTACAAGACTCTGATGGAAGATATCCAGGAACTAAATAAAGTGACAGATATTCCCTATTCATGGACTGGAAGACACAGATATTGTAAGATGTTAGTTTTCCTCAATTTGATTTAAAGATTTAATGCAATCTCAATCAAAATCCCAGGTAGTTATTTTGTGAACAAACTGAATATGAAATTGTAGGGAGAAGCAAAAGACTAACAGTAGCCAACTTAGTATTGAAGAAGGCCAAAGTTGGAGGATTGATACTACCTGACTTCAGGACTTACTATAAAGCTACAGAAATCATGATAGTGTGATGTTGGTGAAAGACAAATAGATCAATAGAACAGAATAGAGAGCTCAGAAAAGATCCACATAGATTTAATCACTGATCTTTGACAATGGAGCAGCACTAATCTTTCCAACATAGGTTTTGGAACAACTGAACAACGTCACAGGTGATGTCTCAGCTGACAGCTAGTATCAAACCATCTGAGATCAAACCATCTGAGAGCAGCCTTGTGTACCCTAACATCAAGCCCACAAATGGTAACAGTCTGCCAGCATCACACAGAAGCAGAGAGCTGTCATGGAGAGCCCATTCAACCATGAAATTGTGAGCGAATGAGATGGCTGTTGCTTTAATCTATAAATTCACACATCCCATGTCAGGCTATCCTGCCACAGACTTCTTTTATAACAACTAATATGAATGTGATATTTGCATGACCTTGTGAAATGAAACTACATTCTTTTCATTGTGTGCGTGTGTGTGTTACTGTGGGTTTTTGTAATTAACTACATCCCCAGCCATTTTTTTCCCCCTTTTTGTTTTTTATTTTGAGACATCTTTTCCATATTTTTAAATCAGATTGTTCATTTTTATTGCTAGGTTTGAAAAGTTCTTTTTGTGTTTTGGATACAATCCTTTATCAATTGTGCCTTTTGCAAATGTTTTCTACCAGTTGGTGGCTTATCTTTTTTTCTCGACACTATCTTTTTCAGAGCATGAGTTTTTAAATTTTATGGATGGTGTTATTGTGGACAGTACTTTTTTTTAACATGTAAGGAAACTGTCCCAATTAACAGTTATAGAGCTAACGTTTACAGTGTCAGTCCTCAAAAATGGCTCTGAAAGCCATGGAGAATTGCAATTTTTAACTTTGCTGAGGTTGAAAATTTTTTCAGATCATTTCCTTTATTAGTACTTTTGTAGTGCATAATGTTTACATTCCTTGTGGGGAGTTGGCATATGTACATAATACATCTCAATTCCTTTTTTCATCCTCTTTCCCCTTTGATCTGTCTCCCTACCTCCTATTCTCAGCACCTGTCCCTTCCTCCAAAAATAAAAACAAGTAACCCATAGAAAATATCGTTAAAAATTTCATTAGCTTTGAGAAGTTTTTATTGTCTTAAGCTTTTACTTAAAATTGCTCCATGGAATCTTATAAAACTGGCAATAAAAAATTTGTGCATTAAACATATCATTCATTAAACATTTATGCACAATTACTTTCCAAACAGCTGTTTTATCACTAGTTCATTGTAAGCACCGGCAGTTAAAGTCATACAGAATGTATTAATTAGTAACATTGAGAAAGAGAAGAGGGGGCCTGGACCTGCCGGAGCTGGCCCAGAGTGCACTCCAGGCCTTGGCCTTCTCCTGTCACATAGAAACAGTTTCACAGAACACCGGCATTAGACAAGGCCAGTCTGAGGCCAGGCTCAAATAAGACAACACAAGACCAATTCATAATTTTGTCTAAATGTGCCCAAGAATAAAGTCACCACGCCACCCACACATCCTCCTCTCAGCAAATCTAGTCACAGTTTGTCTTTACCAAGTACAGCATTAGCTTCATTCTACTCTGCCTCCCTAGAAGTTTGATTTGTTCCGCTAGCTAATTGCAGAATTGTCCTCGCATACTGTCAGCACTCAGTTTAGAGTGAATCCCTGCCTCCTTGAACTCTTCCCCAAATGAGCCAGTGAAAGTCTGAATCCCATAATAAGTTCTAACAACCTCTCACTGAGGTGCTGGGCCTCATGGTGAGCATTCTGCCTCCCTGAAGTGAATCATAAGACCAACTCACTCAGCCATAGGTGTGCTCCTGACTGCAGGGCACTGACAGCCTCTAAGATGATGTGTAATACGATGTGGTTCATGGGTATATATTTCTTTCAACACGAAAGGGATATTGATTTTCTGACTTAGAAATTGAAATGTAGATAGATCCGATGGGAGTCAGCTCTGGGCCTGTGTGTGGGGACCCCGCTGTGGGCAGCACCCATGTCACTGCCCATCCAGCCCTGACTTTGCACACCGGGGGGCATTGCTCCAGCCTGTTTGCCTCTATCTGTGGTGGCGAACCTATGGCACACGTGCTGCCGTGGGCTGCTTGTTATCATTGAAAGTGCTAAGGTTCGCCATCACTGTGTCTAGCTGCTCACTGGAGCCAGCCCTCATGGGCTTTCTTGTCCTTGTGTTGGCCATCCTAGTCCTGTCAGGTGGTCATGGCGTTCTGGGAGGGGGCTGGCGTGGGCAGCACTATACTTGCTTTTCAGATGTTTATCAAAGATTCCACAGGAAAAAAACCCCGAGACAGCCTTGCTTCTGCCTCTGTCCAGGGTGAAGGGTGTGAGGGCAGGCAGCCACCCTCCCAGGGGGTGCCTGAATGTGCTCGTGGCCGGAATGACTGTTCCTTGGACAGGTGGGCTGCACACCATGTGACGGGACCCTCCAACTACCTTCGATGCAAACCATGACCTCTGCTTTCTCCCTTGGAGCAGAGAGGGCCGTAGACAGCCCCGCAGATGGGGAGGTGACTGCAAGTGCTGCCTGTCCAAGGCCTCGAGCCACCCTGGTGGGCTGAGCCCAGTTCCACTCTGCCCTGTTCCCTGTTACATGGCTCCATTGAGTGGCCCAGGCAAGATGAGTGAGCCAAGGCAGATGGTGCCCAGACACTAGCAGGGCGTGGAAGACCAGAGTGAAATTCTGCCCAAGTTTGAAACCAAGGAGATGATCTTTGAGATCGGTTCAGCTGTCTCTGGCCACACTTGGTTCTGAGGGAGGAATCACTGCTATTTTTCCTGGTTCTGCACATTCCTCCCCTAGTTGGCTTCAGCATGGTCCCCGACATCCCAGTGACCTCCTCGGCCCTCCAGGCACCTGTGCAAGCGTCCCTTGCACTGAGCTATATCTCAGCTCTTTTTTATTTCTTATTTTGAGACAGTGTCTCACTAAGTTGATTGCCCAGGCTGGGTTTAAACTTTTGATCCTCCTGCCTCAGCCTCCCAAAGTACTGGGATTGCATAGGTGTGCCACCATGCCCAGCCTAAATCCTGTTACATTTTTTTTTTTTTTACATTTTTGGGACTCATTTATGTTGAGATATGCCTTTTAACTGTTAAACCTTATTGCACTGCATGTCTTATATCACACTTCTATATTCTTCTTTTGATGGGTATTTAGTTTCTACTAGGTTTTTTTTTTAAAGTAGTACAGTGGGCATTTTTATTTACAGATACAGCTTACAGGAATGGTCAGGAGATCAGGAACTAGAGCTATATGATCTGGGTTTGAGTCTTATTTTTTTTGGTACCGGGGATCAAACTTGGGACCTTGGGCTTGTGAGGCAGGCAGTGGAACCACTGAGCTAAATCCCTGGCCCTGGGTTTGAATCTTGATATCACTACTGTGCTTGGTAGCTATGTCGCTATGGGCAAAGTACTTAACCTTCTGTACTTCCCTTACAAGGCCTATTCCTTTTCAGTCACAGAACCAATGCAGGATGGCAGAACTTCTAACATTCTGGATTCTGCATCATCCTTAGTGAGCCTGTTGTCAACGAAATGAGTATCCTCAACCCATTTCAACCCTACTTATCAGACTATGACCCACATTACAGAATTTACATGTCTCTATAGCAGACAATGAAAGTAATTAGCAGGCTCTATCTTGCCTATCATTTGGAGCTGAAATGTACTGGTTTTGAAAATAATGTGTTAGTATGATCTGTCATTGCATGCTATCCAAAGGGCACCTTAAGAAGATCTTTTTAATAGAGAAACTAGATCTATCCCAACACTAGCCATAGCTGGAAAATCCCCATTTCATTTTGTGTAATTCATATTTTTTGTTTGTTTGTTTGTTTTGGTACCGGGGATTGAACTCTGGTCCTTGCGCTTGCACAGCAAGTGGCGAAACCACTGAGCTAAATCCCCAACCCAATGTGTAATTCATATTTTATGTTCTAAGAGCCATCTGTCTTTTTGTGTGGCTAAACTAATGGAATAAAAGGGAGAAGGAATAAATATACACGGTTACGATTTTATTTACTGTCTCTGGAACCTACTTCCTTCACAGTTACCATTTTGGTGGACCTAAATACCTGACATGGCAGGATGTATTCTTTTTTCTTTTTTTTGGTACCAGGGATCAAACTCGGGTCCTTGTGCTTGCAAGGCAGGCGGCGGAACCACTGAGCTAAATTCCCGGCCCCGGCAGGATGTATTCTTGTTGAAACAGGGCTCCATTTGCCCCAGGCAGGCAAGAGCAAAATCAATTCCAACAACACGTTTTCGGAGGGGAACAGCCATATGGTTATAATAAGAAATTTCTTTCATCTTCTATGCTTAATTTGTAATTTTAAAGTATAAACTGGCAACTTGAGGCTCCCTCCCTTTGCCCTTTCCATTCTCCAATGATCAGAATTTTCTCTCTTATTAGACTGAGATTCTTGGGAATTAGTTTGACCTTTGATTCTGAATCAAACTGAAAACTTTTTAATGATGATTTTTGTGCAAAATAGCTCCACTTGAAGACTGAAATCAAGTTCCTCCAGGAAGATCTGATATAATAACTGACCAAGAAGGACTGGAGATAAGAGCTATTGCCTAACCTCAGTCATCAGAGCAAGACTCTTTAGGGTTAGGATAAAGAAAAATCCAGGTTCCAGAATTTTAAACCAGTGTGTCAGTTGGCTAGGGAGAGTTTCCCTTGGTTGTTTCAGTAATGAGAGTTTGATTCTTTGTGGTGCTGCCTTTATATATATTTTTGCCTTTATATTTTATAATTATATCCAGTTCTTTGTTTTTATAGTAATTTGCAAAAGCACATGGGCTTATTTTCTATAGATAAATGGATATCTTGTTTAAGTCATTGTTATTTAAAGAAATCCTAACTCATGGAGAGGAAGTTGGACTAAAAGACTTTTGGTTCCTTTCTAATTCTGATACATGATTTTAAATACTTTTTTGAGGGCCAAATCTGTGCTAGTGCTGTTAACTGTCCACATTTTTTTCCTTTTCTCATCCAGAATAGAAACCTGGCCCTCTTGGATCTGCCCTCCCAAAGCCCTGTGTTGTTCTGGGGTTGTGCTTCCCACCCACCTTGGGATGATCAGTAAACAGTGATTATTTTGTCTGTATCCTGCCCATTTATGCAAGAGTTTCGTGCAACTTGGCCTCCAATTTTGGTATTCTAATCTTAAAGACCAGCCGGGGACCCCATAATCTTTTTTTTATTTTATTGTTTTTGGTACTAAGGATCGAACTCGGGTCCTTGAGCTTGCACAGCAGGCAGCGAAACCACTGAGCTAAATCCCCAGCCCCCTATAATCTTTTGTAGTTACAATTTTTGGGAAAGAAGTGAAATCCAGCTTCCCTTCCTAAAATTTAAGAACCAGATTTATGATGAAGACTGTCTCATTGGGGAAAGGTCTGGTGCCCTTGTTTGGGAGGTATTTCTTGAAGAGTTAGCCAAGCCATTACACAGCTGTGTGTATATGTGCTGGAGTGGCTCTGTATTCTCTAATTCCAGAGAATACAGAGGGTTGCATTTCAGTTATACAATTTAAAATTGATTGCTTTTTAAAGTATAAATAAATATTCACTACAGCAATTTTCAGAAGACTCTAATGTATTTGGAAAATGATGGCACCCTGCAAAAGCAGTATTTGTCAGAATCTGCTATAAAAACTGGTAATGATTGAATGAAACACTACAGAAAGATAATGAAAAAAATTAGTAACATCATCTGCAAATCAGGAAAATGTGGAGATGAGAGAGAGAGAGGAATTTCCAAGATGAAGGGAAGGGGAGAATGTATGAGATTGAGGATAGAAAATAACAATATTTAATACTAAATACAGACTGGGAAACTTAGGTAGAGTTCACATTTTAAAAATATGTAAATACATATAAATATTAAGACATTTTATTGCATATTACAATTCTAATCAATGCCAGTATTCTTCGATCATCTTATATTTTTGCCTCCAATTTATAATCTGGCTTTGAAGACTTTTTTTTTTTGGTACTGGGGATCGAACTGGGGTCCTGGCGCTTGCAAGGCAGGCGGCAAAACCACTGAGCTAAATCCCCGGCCCTGAAGACTTTTAAAATAATGGCTATTTGAGGAAATAAATAATTTTCTACCAATTTTATACAGAAAGGAAATCCAATAAACATAACAATAATAACAGAAAGATAGCATATCATAAAACAATATCTAATCAGATTTCCAGAGCTAAAAATATTGATGCCATTTAAAATTATTGTTATTACATATGATTACTATTAAGTTTAAAATAAAACTAGATATTCTACACTAAACCAATATTTTTTTATCAATTCTGTGCAAGCATTATTCTAGGTCCAGATACATGGCTAGGAATCAAATAGCCAAGGAAATTAAGAAATTGAAATTAGTTCTAGTTTCATGAAAATTTAATGGTTCCTTTTCTCTAGGGGGAAAAAGTGTTACATTAATTATCCTGAGTTCACACAGAGTAGCAGTGGTTCTCAGTCCTAGACTCCATTAATGGTCAGATGGGATGGGTTGGGCTCAACCAGATTTATTAGAAATAAATAGAATTTCTAGAGGTGGAGCCTGGTTGGTGCCACCACTACTTCCTGTTCCTTCTCTTCTCTTTCCTTCCTCCACTTCCTTTTCTCCTTTGACACTTCCCATGCTGTACAACCAAAGACAAGAACTACTGATTAATTCTAGAGTTGGCCAAATCCAAGGAAGCAGGTGGAAGACCTGTTTCATTTTTAAAGATTTATAACTTTCCTCTTTTAAAAAAAAATCCATGCACAGGAAAGTAAAACCACTCCATTTCTGTGGAAACCAGTCAAGCAGAGCCTCAAAAAAAAAAAAAAAAAAAAAAAAGGTTAAACAAAGAATTAACTTATGACCCAGCAATTCTATTCATAGATACAGACTTTAAAGTATTGAAAACAAGTCCTCCTATTAATACAAAGAATGAATAAAAATACCTCAAACCAAAACAAGTACTGAGACAAATACTTGTACACATATGTGCATAGTGGTGCTATTCACAAATGTCCATGAATGGGCAAATTGTGTCACAATACATGCAGTGGAATATTGTTCAGGGATAAAAAGGAAAGTGGCATTGGTACATGCTGTCACATAGATGAGTTTTGGAAATATGCTCAGTGAAAGAAGTCTGACACAGAGAGTCACATAGTATATGATTTCATTTACCTGAATGACTTGGAATAGGTACATCATCCATAGAAACAGAAAGTGGCTGTCAGGAGCTGCGGTGGGGAGGGAGGAATGGAGAATACTTGCTTCATGACTGTCTTAGTCATTTTCCTGTCGCCAAGACACAACACTGGACATGCAACAAACATAAAGGCAGAGAGGTTAATTTTGGCTCGAGTTTTCACTCCATGGTCAGCTGGCTCCAAGCCAGGAACAGGAGCCCCCTTCCCCCTCCCTCCCTCCCTCCCCTCTTCCTCCTCCTCTCCTCCTTCTCCTTCTTCTCTTTCTCCCTCTCCCTCCTCTCCCTCTCTCATCATGAGGTTTGAACCCATGGCCTTTATTCTCAGCTACATCCTGAGCCCTTTTTAAAAATTTTGAGACAGGGTCTTGTTAAGTCATTAAGTTGCCCAGGCTGGACTTAAACTTGAGATCCTTCTGCCTCAGCCTCCCAGAGTGCTAGTATTATGGGCATGTACCACCACATCCAGATAAGTTTTTCTTTTTTTCTTGAAAGCATCATAAATCAGAATTTTTCTTTAAAAAAAGAATATACAAAGATGCTCTTATGGTATTAAAAATGCAAGCAATGGGATATATTTGGAACCTAGGAAAAAGTTGTTAGTGTTTGAGAAACAACCTTCTGAGAGTGAAACTAGACAAGTAATAGAATTGATACAATCAACAGTCTGTCATGAATACACAGGATCAGTCTCCTAGGGGATCAGTCTCCTAAGGGGTCAGAGGTCCAAGACCTGTCCCTAGACTGCTTCCAGCCAATGCCATATTCTTGGGAGAATGGCAGGTAGATCACAGAGCTGAGGGTCCAATCCAGTCTGACTACATCAGGTCTTTCAAACCCTAAGCCTAGCTCTAAATACACAACACATTTTTATCTTTCTGGTTAATGTGCACAAACTATGCTATGCTATTCATAGGAATATCTGCCAGTATTGCCATGGCAGTACACGGGAAATGTGTGGCTATACTTTCTAAACGGCTAGCAATTTCCAGCCTGCTAGCTCTGGTATTGCTAAGAAATCACATTAAATGTAATGATTTAATGTGTACACTTGAACCTTTTTCTTCTTAATGTTGAAATAATTCTAGATTTAGAGGAAGTTGCAAAGAAATGTACCATTCTCCCAGCCTCCCAGAATGTTAACAACTTACTGGTAACATGTGATCACTGTAGTATAAATCAAAACCAAGACATTGACATAAGTATAATCCATACAATTTATTCAGGTTTCACCAGGTACATACACACTTTGTGTGTGTGGATCTTAATGAAATCTTATCACGTACATATCCTTGTGTCAGCACCCCCACAATCACGATACCCTATTGTCTCTTCATTAGCATGAGACTCTCCCCATAGCCCTTTATAGCCACATTCTCCCTCCCACCATTTCTACCCTCAGGCAGCCACTAATCTGTTCTTTTTTTTTCTTTTTCCCCATTACCTTTATTGGTATATTTTAGGTATAAAATACAGTTACATTCATCATTGGGATCTTGTACCATTACATGAGTATCTTGGTTCTTATTTTTTCC
>NW_004624840.1:7588675-7603492 GCF_000247695.1 Heterocephalus glaber | reverse complement strand
ATCAGAGGGTTCCATCTCATTTCCCTTTGGGGTTGCTGTAGGTGATCTGGAAGTCTGGTTTTGAGACTTATTTACGTGTTTTCTCATTTCAACTGTGGCAGGGGTCTGTTAGTGCCTGCACGGATTACCTCCTCTGAGCTGGGTGAGGTGGGACAGGGGCTGGGAGCGGTGGTAGGGATGGTGGCCCAAAAGCCCTTTCCTGTGGGCTGGGAGCAGCAGGAGGGATGGTGGCTGGGAAGCCCCTTTCTCTGGTCCAGGAGCAGTGGGATGGTGGCTCAGCAGCCCGTACCTCTGGGCTGAGAGCAGCAGGACTCAGTACCGTGGTCTGGCGGTCCGATGTCCTCTGCATCTTTGTAATGTGGAACCAGGTGGCTGTACAGAGGAGCAGGGGTGGGGGTCCAGTGGATTGTTGCCAGGGCGTGGGCTGATTCTGTGTGTTCCGCAAGACTCGGGACCTCGGTAGGACATGCACAGACCTGCCTTCACCATAATGTTTTTATTTGACAGAAATGGCTGTAAATGTTTTGAATCACTTCAGGACACTGACGCAGTCATGAAAAAACACCCATGAAAGAAGACTTCCAGAACTGCTTCAGAAAAGTGGCAAGAAAGATGGGATAAATGTGTTCAAAGTGAAGGAAAGTATTTTTAGAGGGATTAAGGGAAATGTATGTTTTTCTATAATAAATTGGAAAAAATGTAAACATTAACGATAGGTTTTGAACACACCATGCAGCATCATACACAATAGTTTCACTGTCCTAAAAATTCTGTGTTCCACCAGTTCGTCTCTCCCTTCCCTCTACCTCCTGGCACCCGATGATCCTTTTATTGTCTCCACAGTATAGGCAAAGATTTTGATTTGTCCCATTACAAAGTGATGATGTTTACTTTGATGACTTAAGGTGGTGTCTGCTAGGCTTCTCTACAAAAAGTTACTCTTTGACCTTTAGAATAAAGAAGTATTTGGCAGGGAGACATACTATAAAACTGTAAGCATCTTGGTCCTCAGCAAACTTTCAATTTATGTCTATTTATTTATTCTATGGCTTCCTGTCTCACTCAAATAGTCATAGTTCATTACTCTCTTATTTTTCTTCATATGTTGCCTCAGATTTGTTCCTTGAAAGCCTATCCAAGGTGGCTTTGTGCTCTTTTGAGATGTCCCAGGTATTCTTTGAGCTCTTTCTTGCTTTGGGGCACAGTAAGATGTTTCACATTCCCTTTGTATTTTACCTACCCTCAGCTCTGAAATCAGCCATTTCTTCAAGATCTTTCATTCCCTTTGGTAGAAAATGGATTTATAAAGCCAAGATCTAGACATAAGGTGGTAAGGTGTAATCATTTCTGGTTCCATACCTCCTTAATGGGCGGAACTAGAGGATAACACTCTCTCTCTCTCTCTCTCTGTATATATATATATATATATATATATATATATATATATATATATTCCTATATCCAAACATACATACTTAAAAACATACTTATGTATGTGTTTATTTCTCTACCTGTACCTATACATATTGATACATATTTATTTTTCTAGTATCTAGCTACCGTTTTTGTTTGTTTTGTTTTTTTGCGGTTCTGGAGATCAGACTCAGGACTTTGTACTTTCGAGGCAGGCACAGACCCGCTGAGCTAAATCCCCAGCCTCTAGCTACCTTTCTATCCATGAGTTTACACTGAGCCCAATTCCAGTACCACAGTGCGTGTTTTCTCCATTTCCCTATTCCTTAACTCCTTTCTCCAGTGAAAATTTTCTTTCATTATTCTTAATACAACTATTAATTTGATTAATCCCTTCATATACAAACAATCTCTATTCTCTGCTACCACAGTCAGATCTGCCCAGATGCCCACTCCTGCTTGGGCTCTGAACCCCTTCCCAGCCTGCGCTCCTTCCCGGATGTTCTCCTTGCACTGCCTGGGCACGGAAACCCCACGCCAGGCTGCTGCCGCCACACACGGGTGCTGTTCTCTCCTGCCTGGGCGAATCCCCTCGCTCCTGGCTGGCTTCCCTTGTCCCCAGTTCTAACCGGCCAGAGCAGGCTGTGCTCAGGCCTGGGCGCATCCTCGTCTTGCGCATGCTCTGCCTATCTGTGACCGACTGCGCTCTGGGCGGATGGATGGGCTCCTCACCAGCTGGCACCCACGCTCTGTGAACCAGGCCACTCTGAAAACCGCCCTGCTTGTCCCACGTGGACTCCCCACGTTGGGCCATCAGTGCTAACACTGGGTGCCTCTGCCACCGCTACAGAGGCCATCTTTGCTTACTCTTGGTTTTTTTTTTTTTTTTTGCTTACTCTTCTTAAGGGCTTTATGATTGAATTATTAGGAAAGAAAGTAAGTGTTAATACGTTTAAAATTATTTACCGTGTATGTTTTTATTTCAGTAGATTAATTCTCTAGGGGACCATTCCAGTTCTTGTTGGCTCAGCAACAATATCAGACGGCACTTTAGGCTGATTGGTGTTCTTCAACAGTGCACATTTTGAAGATTGTAATTTTTACTTTCATAAACAATGCAAAGCGTGACATTTTGTTTCCTGTACTTTATTTTCCTCTTTTCTGTTCAACTCTGTGCTTTCCACTATAGACTCCTCCCCCATCTTCTTTTCTTTCTTTCTTATTTCTTTTCATTATTTAGTGAGCTCAGTTTTTTTTTTTTCTCTTTTCTTTTCTTTTTTCCGGTATCAGGAATCAAACTCAGGACCTTACACTTGCCAGGCAGGTGCGGTGCCACTGAGCTAAGTCCCCAGCCATTTATTTTATTTTATTTTATTTTTTTGAGCTCAGTTTTTTTATTCCTCCAAGGAAGGATCTGTGGGTTGGTATGGCACAGAATGATATGATCCAACAGATGAAGAGTAGGCATATCTGCCTTTGTTCCCCACCTTAGGGAGAAAGCATTGTATCTCCTCCATTCATATAAGGCATTTTTGCTGGAAGCATGGAGTACATGTCTTTGAGCTATTGAGAAGGTTCTGTTCTACTTCTAGTCTCCTGATAGCTTGTACCATGAACAGCTGTAGAATTTAGTCCAATACTTTTTCTCCAACTAGTGACAGGATCATATGGCTTTTTCCTTTTCTCTGTTAAAATGATGACTTTTGGGGGTGGATCTTCCAATGCTGAACCAACACTGCCAGCCCTATAACAAAACCACTTTCTACATACTGCCAGATCTGACTTCCAATAGTTTGTTTTGTTAAACAAATTTCTATCTATGTTCATACTTTTTTCTTCTATTATCTTGATCCAGTTTTAGGATTAGCACAATGTTGAGTTCCTAAAATGAGGGGAGAAGTGTTCCTTTTTTTCCTGCTTTAAATGTTTGATATAATTTATCAGTTAAAATGTATATGAGCCTGTTGTTGTCATATAGGTAGGTTTTCAAGCTAGGAATATACTTTCTTTAATAGGTGCTATTCAAATTTTATATTTCCTCCAGAGTTAGTTTCATTAATTTGTCTTCTAAGTTACTTCTTAGAAGTTGTCAAATTTATTTCAAAACAGATTTTTGTAATATGCTTTCTATATCCTTTTAAATTCTGTAAAATCTGTGGTAATGTCTCCTAGATCCTGATACTGTAATTTAAAAAACGTATAATTGATATTGTGTAATAGGAAGAAAAGGTCTAAAGGAACAGGGAAAGTAGGAGGGGTAGGGGAAAGGAAAGAAGAGAAAAGAAAAAATACGCGAAAAGGAAAAAAATGGAAACAAAGTCTTTGCAAATAGGGAAGGGAGGGCAAGGGAAGGGGAAAATAACAAGAACCAAGACACTCATGTAATGGTACAAGATCCCAATGATGAATGTAACTGTATTTTATACCTAAAATGTACCAATAAACTTATTGGGGGAGGGGAAAGAATGATATGATCCAAGTAGTTTTTGGTTGGTGTTAGTTTGTGCACCTGTCTAACCATGACCAGGTCAGGATATAAAAAAATCGTATCACCTCATTTTCTTACCCAGTTATGGCCATCCTTCCCTTGAAGTTAATAACCATTCTGACCTTTATCATCATAGACCAGTTTTGTCTCCTTTTGAGTTTCATATCAATGGGAGCATTCAGAAATATACAGCACGTATTCTTCTGTGTTTTGCTTTTTTTCATTCAATATTATGTCTGTGAGATTCACCAGGTATTGGGCAAATTAGCAATTCTTTTTTATGGATGAGTGGTAGTTCATTGTATTGATATGCTGTAGTTTATCCATTTTCTGTTGATGGACATTGGAGTCATTTCTAGTTTAGGATATTCTACATTAAGCTCCTATGGCAATTCTTGTTCATGACTTTGGTGGACACAAGCACTCATTTCTGCTGGGTATACAGTCCAGAGTGGACTGAAGGGAATTTAGGATATATCTATAGTTAGCATTAGTGGGTACTGACAAACATTTTTACAAAGTGGTTATATCAATATAGTGGCCCGCCAGCAATGCATTAAGTGTTTTAATTGTTCTGTTCTCACCAACACTTGGCATTGCCAATCTTTTAAAATGTTATCAGTTTAGAGTGGTCATTAGTGCCATATCATAGTATTAACTTGCATTTATCTAATGACTAATGATGTTGAGCAACTTTACATATTTATATTGGCTATTTTGATTTTTCCTTTTCATAAATTGCCTTTGAGTCTTTGCCATTTAAAAAAAACCTGAGTACTACACATGTTTTAAATCACACAGGAATGCTTTCCTGTGCCTGGGGAGCAGGCAGTAGCATTAGATCACATGCTCTGTGATGCGGTGAGGTATCAACTCAGTTGGACAGACATGAGATATATTATGTGGGGTGCACTAACCATTGAAGAGAGTGACATTTTTGAATTTTTAGATATCACAATTCTTCCTCTGAATTCTAATGCCTCACGATCTGCCTCATTTATTACTTACCTTCTTGTATTAGAATTGTCCATTTATATTTTCCCTTTTACCCCTTTTGTATCAAATATAATATCTAGGACATTATTTTATGATTTGTTGTCTGTGCCCTCATAAACGGTGAGTTCTTTAAGGTCGCTTAAGGGTCAGGGACCATATTTTTTAGTTACTTTAACTCAGAATATAGTTGAGATAACACACACACACACACATATGCATGCGAGCATTAAGATAAATTGAATCATTCTTCCTTTCCTCCTATATTTTCATATAATATCTTAATTCAGCTGTTCCTGGTACTACTGATAATAATATCTGCCAGTTTTCAATTTATTGCTTCTTATCAACAAATTCAACCTCTATTACCTGCTCTGTGAAAATGAGTCCTTTTCTCCTTTGCCAGCTGGTACACTGCTTTGTCAGTAGTCAGTGCTGGAGACATTGTAGGGGCCAGGAAAGGCCATCTGCCATGAGTCCTCTGTTCCTGCCCACTACTTTTTGGTTGGGTTATTTCTCAGGATGTGATTATAGTAAGAAACCTCAAGGACAAAGAGCAGCGTTTGCCTACCACTCAAGCAGTGGATTTCTCGGCTCAGGGGACTCCTGCCTGGGATCCCCCACATTGTTCTCGAGGGACTTGAAGGCAGAAGGAATTGACACAGTATCATGAGGAGCTGGCACGTGTACATAACACATCTTAACTCTTTTTACTTCTCTTTTCCCCAAACACGATACTGCTTTGTGTGCCATGAGTAATGAAATTCTTGTCTCTGACCCACAGAAGTCTTCTACCAGCACCCATTAAACAGTAACAAGTTAACTTACTCAAGTAGGGCAAAACCAAATCCCGCCAGCCTTTTGGGAGCCCAACCCTCTGGTAGAGTCCATATTTCTCTGTACTAAACTCTTCAGAATATTGTGTGGGTTCTGGTTCCTGACTAGCCTTCACTGATACATCATAGGAGCAGAATCATCTCCCTCACATAACTATACATTTTCCTTAGAATTTTGAAGCATTTGCTTCTCTTACACTATTAAACTTCCAATAATAGCTTCATACTTCCTACTAATGGCTCATCCTCTCATTTTCATTCCTTATTCCTCTACTCAGCATCTCCACTCTTTGCTCTATTGATAGCAACAATCCTTCTCTGCACCCAGCTCATTAAATATGCGTCCTTTCTAAAATGCCCTTCTTTTATCCTTTCACCAAAGAAAGGCATTTATTAAAGGTGTGTGTGTGTGTGTGTGTGTGTCCATTCACGCACATATGGGAAGAATTATTAACTACCTGCAAAAAGTAAAAACTTAAAATGGAGCATAGATGAGGACATGTATCAACTGTGTATCATCATCCTGTGCATTCAAGATGGCTCAAATTCACCTCCTTCTAGCAATCTTGTGAAGACTTTTTTAAAAGTCCTAAACTCATACAGGTCTGGCTGGTTTTGAAATTTGGCAGTGCCATGTATTAGCTCATTTCTACACTGAGTGGAAATATTTATATCTACTTCCTAGGGGTATTGTAAAGATTAAATGACAGCATATATATGACGTGCTTATCACACACAGTGTCTATCACATAATTAAATTCACTCAACCTCCCTATACTGCAGAAAACAAAGGACCATATCTAAGATGATTTAATAAAATCTGAATGTTTTACTCAGTTTCATTTAGATACCTCAACAGCTAAGAGAGTCCCTAATCTATATTTTAATAAAATTTCATTTGCAAAAACAAGCAGCAGACAGACATGGCCCGAGGGCTGCCTTGGCTGACCTCCAATCTATAGCTTTTCTTCCTTCAGCTTTTTGACTTAGAGTGTTGAGGTATAACTTGCGTTAGGCAGTTTTCCTTAACTTTAGTCTTAAAAAAGAACTTATCTAATTATGTACTTATTTGTGAAACTGTGCCTTACTGCAGACAAAACTCTTAATTTTAAATACTTTCCTTATTCTAATAGTCCCTGTCACATTTTATTATAGATCTTCATTGAATAGTTCTATCCGGCTTCCTGACTCTGTAGTCACAGGTTATAAATTATATGTAAACAAGTTTATTAGTTCAGATCTTAAAGCACAATGTAATTAATGGAAAAAAGGACAATGTGCTAAACAGTGTTAACTACACAGTATTATCAAACAATCTGAAATTGTTAATCAGCACAATTTTTAATAATTTAATGCACTCTAAAACATCTACTAGATAAGTCAAAGAAAATGAAGTGAATAATTATTATCAGTAAGATAGAATAATTTTAAATGATGACTATTAAGATGTTTAAAGATAATCAGGCCTTTACTTTGTTTTGGTCAAAGGACTCATCATAATTCTATAATCATAGATGTACTATGATTCTGATTCCTGTAAATAAACTATTCATATTTTATAGGTTTTATAACACTTTCTAAAATGTTCAAACATTAACATGATAATAGTAATGGCAATGAATGTAATGAGCAATGTAGATGACTAGAGAGAATTAGAAAGACAACATCATATTTTAATAATTACAAAATTGCTTCGTTTAAGTAACTTTTGGCATTGTTGAAAGTAAAATAAGAAATGTTTTATTGAAATTGTATACATAGGGCACTTCTCTCATATTTTCGCTAGTTAATTGTTTAGATACCTTTTATATACATTTCAGAAGGAAAGTCCTCCTTGAGTTCTTTTTTTTTTTTTTGGTTCTGGGAATCGAACTCCGGACTTTCCGCTTGCGCAGCAAGCGGCGAAACCACTGAGCTAAATCCCCGGTCCCTCCTTGATTTCTTTTAGGGAAGTTTTTCTTTAAATAACTACAGGATTATTCAGATTCCCTACTTTTCCAAGCTATGTAAATGTGAGTTGAGGCTTTGGGGTAGGAAGTACTGGTTTGGGGTCACATCTTAGTCATTCTGACCTGAGTGTGTGGATGCATGTGTGTGCACACGTGTGACTTTCTCCCGACAAGGGGGAGTCAGGTGGATGGCTCTTTGCTTTGTTTATACCCTTGAAGCTGTAGCTGGGAGACATCCCAGCTTCACAGAGGAGAAATCTTTTCACCTTGAGTGTATCCTGTGCCTTGACTTCTCTATCTCAGGCACCATTCTTAGGGAAAAAGAGCTTCAATACTCTGCTCCATCTCTCTGTGGATCTTTCACTTAAATTTTTGTTCTCATAATCCTGAATGTTCTGTCTGCTCTTCAATGCTTTCAGTAAAATATATTTTATCCAGAATTTTTGAGTATGTTAAGCATGGTGATTCATCTGAATAAACTACTTAAATATTGCCTAAAAAACAGATGTCTGCTCTGAGTTTGCCAGATTTTTCTTTCTTTTTTATTATTTTCTGTTGGTATATGTTTGCATATGTAATGATTACATTCCTTGGGGGAGTCGGTATATGTACATAATACATCTTAGTTCTTTTCTCTTCTTTTTTTTAATTGCCTTCCCTCCTCCTCCCTTTCTCCTTCTCTTGGTCTTCTTCGTTTTTGAAAAAGACCCATCTTCCTAAGTCCTCTTATCTTTTATTTTGCTCTTTTGTTCTGTTTTAGGTTTCTCATAAAAGAGAAACCATGTAATATGTAAGCTGTGTGTCTCATTTATTTCACTTAACATTATGGTCTTAAGGTGCATTCATTTTCTCATAAATTACTCCACTTTATCCATCTTTGTGGTAGTACTCCATTGTGTGTAAATACATTTTCTTGATCCATTTATCTGTTGATGGCCATATAGGCTGCTTCCAAGATGTAGCTATGATGAATTGTGCTGCTATAAACATGGGTGTGCATATAACACTGTAATATGATGTCTTAACTCTTTTGGGAAGATACCTAGAAGAGGAATAGCTGGATCAAATGGAATTTCTAGTTTCAGTTTTTTAAGGGATCTCTGTACCAATTTCCGTAATGGCTGTACTAGTTTACCATCCCACCAACAATGTAGAAGTGCTCCTCACAACCTCACAAGGATTTGTTATTATTTGATTTCATGATTATAGATATTTTTTCTGGAGTAAGGTATAATCTCAGTTTTGTTTTAATTTGCATTTATCTAATGGCCAGAGATATTGAACATATTTTAATGTTATTATTGACCATTTCTTCTGAGAAGTTTCTATTCGTTTTAGTTGGCTTTTTTTTGATTGAGTCTTTTATTTTCAAGGGTCTAAAGTTTTTTGAGTTCTTTATATATTCTAGATGTTAGTTCTCTGTCTGAGGAATAACTACCAAAATATCTTTCTCATTCTGTAAATTGTCTCCTCACTCTGTTGTTTCTTTTGCTATGCAGAAATTTTTAATTTGATATGATCCCATTTATTGATTTTTTTCCATTTATTGATTCTTGATATCATCTCTTTAGCAATTGGGATTCTATTCAGAAACTCCATGTCTATGCCTAAGTCTTCAAGAGTTTTACCCATGTTGTCTTCCAGCAGATTAAGTGTTTCCATTTTAACGTTTAGGTCTTTGATTTTAGTTTAGAACATGGTAAGGTACATGCATCTAGATTCAGTCTTCTGTATAGCCAGTTTTCACAGCATTATTTGATAAAACCTGTTTTTCCTCCAGTGTATGTTTTTGGCCCCTTTGTCAAAGATCAGACATCTAAATGTGCTGAGGTTGTTTCTGCATCATCTATTCTGTTCCACTGATCCACATATCTGTTTCTGTGTCATTACCATGATATTTTTATCATGGTGGCTTTGTAATATAACTTGAAGTCCAAGATTGTGATGCCTCCCATTAGCTCTTGTTATCCAGAATTGCTTTTGCTATTCTGGTTTTCTTCTGGTTCTATTGAATTTTAGGATTGTTCTCTCTTGTTCTGTGAAAAATGCTGTTGGCGTTTTGATTTGGATTGTGTTAAATCTGTATATGAGTTTTAGGATTATGGCCATATTGACTATATTGGTTCTAGCTACCCAGGAACATGAGATCTTTCAATTTTCTGATGTCCTTGTTGATCTCCTTTTTCATAGTACTGTAGTTTTTGTTGTAGAGGTCTTTTGCTTCCTTTGTTAGGTTCATTCCTAAGTATTTAATTTTTCTTGATGCTATTGTAAATGGTAGTATTTCCCTAATTTCTTTTTTGGTGAGTTCATTATTGGTGTACAGGAACACAACTGATTTTTTTAAGTGCTGATTTTGTATCCTGCTATACTATGGAAATCGTTTATTAATACCAGGAGTCTTCTGGTGGAATTTCTTGACTCTTTTATGTAGAAGATCATATCATCTGCAAATAATGAAAAATTGACTTCTTCCTTTCCTATGCATATTCATTTTATTTCTTTCTCTTGCCTGATTGTTCTGGTTAATGTTTCAAGAACCATATTAAAGGCCAGGGATTTAGCTCAGTGGTTTCAATGCCTGCTGTGCAAGTGCAAGGACCTGAGTTAGATCCCCGGTACCAAAAAAAAAAAAAAAATACATCTTGAGCCGGGGATTTAGCTCAGTGGCACCAAGCCTGCCTCAGAAGTGAAAGGTCCTGAGTTCAATCCCTGGTACCGCCAAAAAAAAAAAAAAAAAAAAAAAAGAACCATATTAAACAGGAATGGTGATAGTGGACATCTTTCATCTTTGTCTCTTTACTGACTACAGAGGGAAAGATTTCAGCCTCTCATCTGAAATGATGTTGGCCAGCAGTTTGTCATAAATGGACTTCATCAGATTGAGATAAGTTCCTTCTCTATCTATTTTTTTCTTCAGTTTTTTTTTTTTTTTGTACCAGGGATCTAACTTGGGACTTTGCGCTTGTGAGGCAGGCAGAGGAACCACTGAGCTAAACCCCCGCCCTTCTCTGAATCAATTAATATGATCATGTGATTTTTGCCCTTGCTTCTGTTTATGTGATGTATTACATTTACTGATTTGCATATGTTGAACTATTCTTGAATCCCTGAGATGAATCCTACTTGATCATGATGGAGATTTTTTTGATGATTTGTTGCATTCTGTTTGTTGATAACTTCTTGAGGATTTTTGCATCTATGACCATTAGACAGATTGGGCTGTATTTTTCTTTTTAGGTTGGGTCCTTTTCTGGTTTTTGGAATCAGGGTAATGCTAACTTCCAGGAATGACTTTGGGAGTACTCTTTCTCTTTCAATTTTATTAACGAGTGTGAGTAGTATTGGCACTAGTTATTTTCTAAAATTGCAGAATTCAGTGGTGAATCTACCAAGACCTAGGTTTTTCTTAGTTGATAGGCTTTTTGTTGTTGTTTTTGCCTCTATTAAATTACCTATTATTGGAGGATTTTGTATCTTCTTGGTTTTTTTTGATAATTCAGATGTATTTAGGAATCTCTTCTGAATTCTCCAATTCATTAAAGTACAGGTTCTCAAAATAGTTACTAATAATCTTCTGGATTTCAATTGTGTTCATTATGATTTCACCTTTTTCGTTTCTTTTTTAAAAAATGTATTGGTTCATTTTAGATATTCATGATAAAATTCATTGTAGGGAATTTGTACCTGTACATGATGTATCTTGTTTCTTCTTTTTTCCCATTCTCTTCCCCTCCCTCCGACCCTCTTCCCCTCCTTATTTACGAAATCTTTGTTTTCATTTTTCTTTCTATTCTTTTATTTTCTTGTCCCTTTCCTGCTTCCCTTTCCCCCCTCCCCTGTTCCCTTTCCCAGTTGAACATTTTCTTCCCATTTCCCAATATCGATGATACATTTTGGTCCTTATTTATACTTTTAGTTTTTCACACCAGAGAAACAATTCAGGATTTAAACATGTGTGTCCAATTTATTTCACTTTAAAGTATGGTCTCAAGGTGCATCCATTTATCTAGAAATGTCTCAAGCTTATCCTTCTTTATGGCAGAATAGTAATATATATATATATATATATATATATATATATATATATATATATCTCCACTCATTGGTTGACGGGCATTTGGGCTGTTTCCAAGATTTAGCTATTATAAACTGTGCTACTATAAACATGGGTGTGTATATATCACTGTGGTATGATGCTTTTAATTTTCAGAAAGATACCAAGAAGGAGAATAGCTGGGTCAAATGGAACCTCTAGTTTTAATTTTTTGAGGAATCTCTACACTGATTTCCATAGTGATTGCACCAGTTTACACTCCTACTAACAGTGGAGAAGGGTTCTTTTTCCTCCATGGCCCCACCAGAATTTGTTATTGGTTGATTTCTTGATAACAGCCATTTTTTTCTTGAGTGAGATAGAATCTCAGCATTGTTTTTATTTGCATCTCTTGAATGACCAGTGATGTTGAACATTTTTTCATATATTTATTTGCCATTTCTAATTCTTCATCTGAGAAGTATCTATTCATTTCAAATGCCCATTTCTGGAATTGTGTCTTTAAATTTGAGGGGTCTGATTTTTTGAGTTCTTTACATATTCTAGATGCTAGTCCTTTGTATGAGGAATAGCTGGCAAGATTTTTTTTCACATTCTGAGGGTTGTCTCTTAACTCGGTGGTTTCTTTTGCTGTGAAAAAGCTTTTTTAATAAGATGAGATACCAGTTGTTGATTTTTTGTGATACTTCCTGTGTGACTGAGGTTTTGTTCATAAAGTCTTGGCCTACACAAATGTCTTCCAGAGTTCTCCCTATTCCATCTTCCAGCAGATTTAGTGTTTTTGTTTTAATATTTAGATCTTTCATCCATTTTGATTTTAGTTTAGTCATAGTGAAAGATTAGGGTCTAGTTTGAATCTTAGGCATGTGGAAAGCCAGTTTTTCCAGGACCATTTATTAAAGAGGCTATCTTTCTTCCAGTGAAGATGTTTGGCTCCTTTGTCAAAGATAACGTGGCTGAGTTTTGGGGGTTGTTTCTGCATCTTCTAATCTGTTCCATTGATCTTCAAGGTCTGCTTTATTGCCAGTATCATGTTGTTTTTATCACAGTAGCTTTATGGTATAATTTCAAGTCAGAGATTGTGATACCCCCTGCCTTGCCTTTGTTGGCCATTGCTTTTGTTATTCTAGGTCTCTTCTGGTTCCAAATGAATTTTAGGATTGTTTTCTCTAATTCTGTGTTACAGGAGATAAAGTATGAAAATATTGTATTTTCCAACCAGTTAGAAGTCTGATACACTGAGTTTGTGTTCTCTAAAAATTGAAGAAAGGATTCTAGGAACAATGGAGGTTAAGAGTATGAAAATATTTATTGAGAGGATAGCTCCTGAGAGGCAGGAGGGCACCATAATGGGTAGCTGAGGACCTCACTTTACAGGGATGTTTTATAGAGTAGAACCCACATGGGTACAACGTGGATTATAGCTATCATTAACCAATATGTTTACAAGTATAGTTGCTTAGGTAATAGTGATCCAATGGGGAAACAAATCATGTAACAAGTGTGCATGGAAAGAACAAAGACATTTCCTAGGAAATGATGGGTCCAGAGGTCTTGGTTACCCACCAGGGTGACTGATGTCGATCTAGATTTCATTAGGCTCAGTGTTTGTCTTTTGAACAGGCCTGGTTGTGTGTGCAGGCCTGGTTGTTTTGTCTTTATCTTGAAGCCTGGTCTCCAACAGATATGTCTCCAGCCGCAGTTGTGATGTGTTTTTACTTTTGTCCTGACTCTCGAGGGCCTGGCCATATCTGACTGCCTATAATATATCTGCCTAACTTAGCTGTCTATAATAAAAGAAGTCACTTTTGGAGTAAAACCCCATGCTGTATTTGCAGTTTACAATAGCCATGGGCTTTTTTGGGGGCTAGTACTGCTGGCCCAGTCCACTGATTTTCCCTGGAGCTCCCAACCCTGGGGGCTTACCTTGTGTCTGGGAAGACAGGTTCTCCTTCTTGGGAACTGTGGTAAGGGTCCAAACTGGTTTGTTTATTTCTGTGCATTGTGGAGGATTTCTCCAACTTCTCTGTAGCTTCTGATTTTCCTTTTATTTCTCCTCTGACCCCAAGAGATCTACTTCTTTTTCCTTTTACTAAGTTTATTTTTCAGGTGATGGATTCTGGGTCTTGGAGAGGCTGAATTTTACTTCTGAATGCTACTCGGTCAGTTTGGTTCCTCTTATGTTTTTAAAATCTACTTTTCGGGGCCGGGGATTTAGCTCAGTGGTTCCTTCGCCTGCCTCACAAGCGTAAGGTCCCAAGTTCAATCCCTGGTACAAAAAAAAAAGAAACTTTGGGCCAGGGATTTAGCTCAGTGGTTTCGCTGCCAGCTGTGCAAGCACAAGGACCCGAGTTCAATCCCCGGTACCAAAAAAAAAAAATAAAAAAAAAAAATCTACTTTCCATTTTAGACAATTGTATCTTTGATAAAAATATTATTTTATTCTAAAAAAAATAATGTTATTTTTCAGCCTCACTGATTTTATATAATTTAAAAAGATTCATTTAAATTAGTGGACACTGTAAATAGTATGGTGTTTTAAATAAATGAAAGTGTGTTTCTTGCACATGCTTAGCAAAACTAGTGGTCCTTAGGGAACTTGAGCAGTTAAGAATGATTTGTAATCCCATAATTATATGAACAAATAACTCTCCTGATAGTGCTTGAGGGTGCTTGAAAAGTTTACTGTTGGAATAACGTAGAAGGTTTGATTTTAAAAAGTTGGGAAGTCAGTGGGACAGTGTGAGAGGAGCAGAAGCCACTCTTGTGTGGCATGGGGCTGGGTCATAGTTCTTAATAGTGGCTGCACACTAGAATTCCCTGGTCTGGCTGGGATTGACATCCCAAGATGTCATGTATGGTGCACTGCCAGTCATCTTTGTATTTTGGAATTCTTCGAGTATTTCTAATGTGATGCCATGGCTGCGAATTGCTGGACTATGTAGTTGAGGTAGTAGGGTAAGAACGCTATAGCATTCTGGGTTCTGGCTGGGACTGATATCCAAAGATGTCATAGTTGTTGGATTGGGCTCACAAGAAAGATATGTGATATGCAACCTGTAATGATTTTATATATATATA
>NW_004624840.1:7528357-7588575 GCF_000247695.1 Heterocephalus glaber | reverse complement strand
TCGAACTCAGGGCCTTGCGCTTGCCAGGCGGGTGTGGTGCCACTGAGTTACATCCTTGGCCCTATTTCATATTCTTTATTTAACACAGAGGAATTAATTTCCCACCATCCAATTATTGATCAAAATGTCAGTACATTTGAAAATCTGTGGTAATATTGCTAGGAAAAAGAAAATAAGACAATTTTATTAATATGCTTTGCTCGCAAATGGTTCACATGGCCACTTCAGTAAGCTCAAAGGGAATCGCAGGCAGCCTGAGTTACTGGGGTGCTGCCTGCTGGCTGCATCTCTGGCAGTTATTATGACTGTGTGGAGTGTCACCGTGTATTCTGGAGCCATGTATAAATAGACTTGAAAGCTTAACTCGAAGCAATAAAGTATGAAATTTATTTAATGTAACAACAAACTTAAATTGTAAACAGTAAGTTCCCTGGCATATGTTATGCTGCAGTCATGCTGGGGTGCTCTTTATTTCCTGACCAGGTTCTGGCTTTCCCACTTCATGCTCCTGCTTTCTGTCCCTCTCCTAATCTGCCTCCACCCCATGTGAGATCTCATGAATTATTTTTGTTCTGTGTTTCAGTGTTTGTGGTACTATAAACCTTCTACTACCTTGGAGGTGGTTCACTTCAAAGACCAAGTCTACTACATATTTACATTCAACCAATTGGTGAGAGTTTATTATGTGAAAGTAGAACAGTAAAGTGCTGAGTGCTGCAAGGGATACAAAAACACCCTAGTATGTGGCCTGAAGGAACTAACATTCTCTCCCTTTCTTTGCTTTATGATCTATTGATTTTAGTCTCCTTACTGTTTTGCTCAGTGCTTTCTGATCACAAAGTTTCTGAGATACAGGAATTCTCTGTTGGATTCACTTCCCTCATCCTTCTCTGCAGCTTTGCTACTGAGTTTCTGACACAGAATCAGACAAATAAGTAGGTCAGCTTTTGCCAAACTTATTACCCAGGATTTTCCCCTCTGAAATTCTCACATAGCACAGCTATTCTTGTCACTGTACAGAGACTGCTCTTTGAATGACAACTTCTCCCTAACCTAATTGCTCCAGCTGCCACTAAGGAAGAACGACTTTCCTCCATAAAATTTACTCCAACTACATCTTTTTTGAACTCAGTTTACATTATAGATGTATAAAGATATATAACTGTACAGAAAATGGTTCTTGAAAGTTAGTTGAGTTCTTAATTTCAAGTAGAATCTTTTTACTATTTTAAAAAGTGGTGCTGAGTATGCTGGTGCACACCTGTAATCCCAGCACTTGGGAGGCCGAGGATCATAGCAAGTTTGAGGCCATCCTGGGCTACACAATGAGTTCAAGTCCAGCCTAGAATACATAGTGAGACCCTGTCTCAAAAAACAAAATGCAAACCCCCCCCCAAACCCAAAATGCAAGTGGCTATAGAATTTTTCCAAGTAGAACTTATTCAGAAAAATTGATACTAAACAATCTGGCAAATTTTAAAACATGTTGTGAGGATAATTAATATGTTGAGCATGCTGTCATTTACAATCATAATAGAATGCCATTAAGTCATCATTTGCTTGTTCAACCAAAGTCTGTTATTTTTGGGGCACAAATCTATTATATAAATATTAATTCAATAATATAAAATAGCTAAAATATAATTGTTTATTATTCACAAAGAAATGTGATCAAATGGAACTTCATCCTGGGCAAAGATCCAGGGCACTGAATTTGTTTCCTAAGCTTTCGTGATTGTGCATCTCATTAGCCCTGAGGAAGTAATTACCCAGAGTGAAGGGAAATGTAGGGGGGCAGGTCTAGTCACGATGGTTGTACCCACACCAATCAGCGCTGCCTTTCTTCAGGATTTCCAAGATGCCAGCATGGCTCAGGCCCGGAAGATACAAAACAAACACGGTACTTTTGTAGGTCTTTAGAGTGAGGACAGAGGTGAGTGAAGGAGTTGGTGAATTCTTAGAAATCTACAGAAGTTTCTGAGATCGAGGAGAAAAATGCCAAAAGTAGGATTTAATTTTTTCATGGCATTAAAAAAACTCCAGCTACAAAATATAATAAAAATATTACTTGAGGAGTTATAATCCAGTCACAATAAAATGATTGTTTTATTGAATGTGTTTCTTAGTTAAGAGTTAAGGTTATTATCAATAATCTGGAGTGTATGAAAAGATATTTTTTCTGACTTTCACCAAACATTTATAGAATGCCTGTTATGAACCAAGCACAGGGGAAGAACTCTCAATCGAACTTCTCCCTCATGTTTATCACTGTTTCTCATTCTCTTCTAATATGGAAAAGAAGATCTAAAGAGCTTTTTCACTGGATATTCAAAATTCATTTATTTGCAAATATACTAAAAAAAATCCTGTTTGGGATGCATATTAATCCAGAATTTTAATTCTAGTGATGCTTATTATTACAATGTTTGAAAAATAATTTATGTATCTAATAGTTTTTAAAACTTGTGGTAAAGTATACATAAAATTATTTACCATTAGTGACATTAGTGGTTTCGCCAAGTGAAACCATTATCAGTAACTAGTTCTAGAAGAGTTTCATCATCCCAAAAGAAAACACCTTACTTAGCAAGACATCACTTTTTACTCCACCTTCTTTTCACTCTCGAACCATCGTTAATCTGGTTTCTGGATGGATTTACCCATTTTGGATATTTCATATAAAAGGAATCATACAATATGTGACCTTTTATATCTTGCTTCTCTCAGAATAATATGCTCAAGGGTCATCCATTTAGTAGCATGCATCAGTACTTCATTTCTGTTTATGGCCAAATAAATTCCATTGTATTTACTTTATCTATTCATCCTGATGGACATCCGGGTTGTTTCCACCTTTTAACTGTTGTGCCTAGTGCTGTTATGAATAGCTATGCACATGTTTTTGTCTAAACATGTGTTTTCTGTTCTTTTCAGTATATAGCCAGGAGTGGAATTGCTGGGTCATGTGGTAATTTTATGCTTAACTTAATGAGTTATTGCCAAACTGTTTGCCACAGCGGCTGTACCATTTTACATTCCTGCAATGAAAGTTCCAATTTCTCCACATGCTCTGCAAAACTTAGTTTTAAAAATTATAGCCATTCTAGTGCATGTGAAGTGGTGTTGCATTGTAGTGTAGATTTGCATAGACTGATGATGAACATCTTTCATGTGCTTATTGGCCATTTATATATCTTCTTTGGAGAAATGTTTAAGTCTTTTGTCCATTTTAACATTGTTTCTTTTCGTTGTTGAACATAGGAGTACCTTTTATAGTCTGGATACTATAGTCCCTTATCAGATATATGATGCAAATATTTTCTTCTATTGTGTGAGTTGTCTTCCACTTTTTTGATAGTGTCCTTTGATACACAGATGCTTTTAATTGTGATTAAGTTGTTTATTTTTCTCTCTTGTTCCTTGTGGCTTTGGTGCCGTATCTGAGAAACTACTGCTAACTCCAAGGTCATGAAGATTTATGCTTGTATTCAGAGTGCTATAGCTTATATCTAGATGATCCCCCATAGCCTCATGCACTCAAGGGTGGGAATTTTGAGAGGTGACTGGCTCATGGGTGTGTGATACTGGATTAGTCCACTGGTGGATTTATAGCTGGGTGTAATGTTGGGAGGTGCAGCCTGCTGGGAAGAGGTGGGTCACTGTGGGCATGAGTTGGACTGGTCTATATCCCTCCTTCTCCCTTGGTCTCAACCCTGCTTCCTGCCTGCCTTGCCATAGCTCTTTCTCCTTTGCCATGCCCTTTCTCCATGCCACCCTTCCTTGGAGCCAGTTGACTATGGACTGAAACCTCTACAAACTGAGCTAAAATAAGTCTCTCCTTCTTTAACTTGTAAGTGTCAGGTATTTTGTCCCAGCAATGAGAAAATAAGAGATTTTGGTACCTGAGAAATGGGGTCATTTCTGTGACATTATCTAGCCTTGTGGTTCAGGAGCTTTTGGAACTGGCTTTTTGAATTTGGAAAAGTTTGGAGATGCGGCTGGAGAAGGAGTCCTAGAATGCCAGAAGCCGAGCTTGCTGGA
Organism: Heterocephalus glaber; assembly: GCF_000247695.1. Next base: position 7,584,534 of record NW_004624840.1, on the reverse strand, counting down.
AGATTCTGGTCTGGGCTCAGGAGACCATAATGCTGACATAAATGCAGCTGATAAGACCAGGCTCAGAAGATGTCACTTGGGAAGAAGCACTCCAATGGCAGCTGGACTCCTGGCCATGTGTTATTCTTCAGTGGAAAATGTGTCTGCATTTTGCTCTTGTCCTGAGACTTTGATGGAGACTGAGATTAAGGGCAGTGGCATGGCTACTGTTGAGGCCTTTAACCAGCTGTACCTTGAAAATAAGGTTTTGAGTTTGGCCAGAAAGAAAGCTCTAGTAAAGTTGTGGTCTCCAAAGACAAAGCAGTGGAGAACTTGGTTGTTGAAAAGATTAGCATTAAAAAACCAAGTATTTTGGAACAGGGGACTAGAAAACATGGCTTGAGACTATCACAAGAACTAGCAGGGCTCCATCCTTTGCATCCTCAAAATTGTACAGGTAAAAGACTTTGCTTTGAGAGTCCCAGGGCATGTTCCAGAATGGCAGTGACCTAGGGAATTTGTTCCTGGGGATTGGGTTCATAGCACTCAGCAATCCAGGCACTTGACCACTACAGCCAAGAAAGAAAGGGTATTAGATTTTGTTAAATGTTTCTTCTCAGTTGAAATATTTCTGCTCTTTTATTCTATTATCTGTGTTGTACGATTAGTTTTTCTATGTTGAATCATCTCTGTATTTCTGGGATCCCACTTGGTCATGGTGTATAGTCCTTTTAATATGCTGTTGGATTTGACTTGGTAGTATTTGGTAAATCTTTTGTATCTATATTCATAAGTTATATTAGTCTGTACTTTTCTTGTGATGTCCTTGTCTTAGTTTTAGTATTAAGGTAAGGCTGGTCCTATATAATGAGTTACAAAATGTTTCCTCCTCTTTCATATTTTGGACTGATTTAGGAGGGGTGTTAATTTCTTATCTGTTTGGTAGACTCATCAGTGAATCTAATCCTGGACTTATTTGTTTATATCTAATTACTGATTCCATTTCTTGTTATAGGTCTGTTCAGATTTTTATTTCTTCTTGAGTCAGTTTTGGTAATTTGTATGTTTCTAAGAATTTGTCTATTTCACCTAAGTTATTGGCAATAATTTGTTGGCAATAATGCTTATTTTTAACCAATAGATTTTTTTGTAGTTTAGTATGATGTGATGCAAGATATCTAATATTTGTAAAATTTGAAATGTATGTTATATTTCATTGTGTTTACTTTTCTAAAGCAAAGTGCATATAAAACTATGTAAGGTATTTAAACAAAAATTTCTCCAAATACTATGGAAGCAAAATTTTCTGATGGGATGTGACTATTGCATATTTTAAAAATTTTATTTTATGTTTTTTTGAGACAGGGTCTCTCTATGTAGTTCAGGCTGACCTCAAACTCACTATATAGCCTAGGCTGGTCTTGAACTCCTGGTGATCCTCCTGCTTCAGCCTCCCTAGTGCTGAGACTACAGGCGTACGCCACTATGCCTGGCGACTATTATATGTTTTATCATTAAAGGGCATAAAGACTCTTAATTTTTCTTTTTTACTGAAATAAATGATTCCTTAATAAAACAAAACCTCTCTTTCTACCTGGGGACAGGAGTGGTAAGAGTGAACATTCCTGAGTCAGACTACCTGCCTCTGAACTGGTCTGCAACTTCCTGGCTGTTAATCTCTGTTCCCCAGTTTTATTTTCCGTAATATAAAAGGAATAATAATAGAATCTACCTCAGAAGAGGTAGATTGTTGTGAGAATTAAGTACACTAATGCATACAAAAACTTGGTTCCTGTTCCTAGTAAGCCTTCAGTAATTATTAGCAAATGTTATTTTTATGAAGTGGTTATTAATCGTGGGGTTAAAATAAAGACCACCTGGACATCTTGATGGATAGGGTAATAGTAAATGCCAAGGCAGCAATGTATAAGAAAAAGCCACATTTTTTTTTTTTGAAATTTATAAAACCTTGGACTGGAAGAGAAATGAAAACCTTGGCAAAAGCTGTCACTTGAAAAGAAATGGGTTTCTTGAGAGTAGGTGCTATTGCCTGTTACAAAACTGCACTAGAGAGGCCCTTTATCAAGGAGAAAATCCCATAAAGGAAAGTACTCCTTGGAGAGGAGAACCAGTTCCTTTACTTTAACATGAGTCTGTTCTCCACTGTGAGGCACAGGGAAATACAGTGGATAAGGAGCGTTCCAAGGAACAAACACAGATTTTAGCTCCTAAAGGAGGTGACAATGTATTGAAGATTCTGTTACTGAAATTTTTATTTCATTTCTTACACCTTTCCTCTTACTTCCTTTCCTCTTACTTCAGCACAGCTCATTTCTCCTTGTCAGGAAAACAACTGAATTCATATTCTTAATAAAATGGACATATGAAATATTAATACATGGAGAAATCACTATCACCATTCTTAGTGACTATACCCATAACTATAGGATTTGTTTTAGGAACAGAAGTACTCTCTTGGGCTCCAAGGTAGAAACATTTCATGTGCATTTAAAATCACTTCATAAAAAAAAAGATTTAAAAAGATTTTTAGAGAGCATCTAAAAGTTACCTAATATAAAATATCAAAACATTCACCATAACACCATATTTTAAAAGATGGTAATTTAGTTTATATTCATTTTATAATTAAGATATAAGTTAATGAGTTATACCATAAAGGAATTTTCACAAAATGTTACTGCCCAGTGCATGATTTGGAAAGATTTGACAATTAATTGAAGAGTATTAACATTCACATATGTAATTAGAGTTTACAAATGTACAAAACTTTAGGTAACAAACACTTTAAACTCATTTTTCAAACATTCAATTAGACCATTCCCCCAAAACTGTCTGATTATAAAGAAGCACTGTGGAAACCATAAAAAACAAGGCAGGGGAGGCAAACAGACTTGAGAACGCAAATGACTATCTAAACAATTTTGTCAATCGTAACAGACAAAAAAATCAAAATAGCTTCAGTAATAGAAAAGCAAACAAATTCATATAATTAACCAGGTGAACATTATAAAATAAATGAAATTTATTTTCTCTACATAAATTTGCAAATCTTAAATTTAATGTAAAACATCATGTTTCAATTTTAGTTGAATAGTATACATGTAGTTCTTGGTGATTCTTAGATGTAATGGAATGAACATTTAAATAGGCCCCAAAGATCACATCAAGTGTTTATTTGGTCACTGTTGTTTTAATGCTTTAGTGTTCTTCATTTACTGGACTAAGCCAATTTTAGAAATAAAATCCACAACCAAAGCATATGCAATATAGCTTTTTCTGAAAAATTAAATAGTGTATCTTTATTATCATTAAAATAGTGATTGTGATTAAACAAAAATTACTGCAATTCATGTGTAGTAAACTTACAGATCAGTATTTTAAGCTTTATATGATATGTTTGCACTGTAATAAAATAAGTCTGGGTAGGTAGTGGGAGTAAAATGTGCTTGACTGTGAATAAAATAAATTCCTAGTTAGTAATGGATTATGTTTTGACCAGTGGATTTGCCCTCATATTTTATATCAGAAACATGTTCACAATTTACCAGCTGTAGTCCTGATTTATTAAGGAATGAAAGTATTTGATCCTGGTCCATCTACTCCTTCCTCCCTTGGTTTAACATATTCACTTTAAGATGAGGCACTTTGTGCCCAGGAATGTGGGATGCCATGTCTGCTAAAAATTTATCCACTGATAGTAGAACATCTGTACTAAATTAATAAAGAATGAGGGTATCTTCACTTAGAAAACAATGCATATAAATGTAAAATTATAATTTTACAGTCACAACACAAGTTCCAGCTCTTCCTAGGCACAGTGGAGCAACCTAAAAAGAAACAAAGAGAAATACATGTTGGACTTGGGTTAAAATGTCAACTAAAATGTAACTATACCCATTGGTGAAATATTGAAATATTTTGTAACTTGTTGACAAGGACCTGCTCCTCTTACCAGCTGCCCCAGCCCTACTGGTGTGGTCCCTTATCTAACCCCTACTCTTGATGTCAAAGTTGTTTTGTGTATATTATATAGAATCAACTCCTCTTTAAAAGTGATTCTTTTTTTTGGGCTGGGGATTTAGCTCAGTGGTTCCGCCACCTGCCTCAAAAGTGGAAAGTCCCGAGTTCAATTCCCAGTACCAAAAAACAAAACAAAACAAAAAGTGATTCTTTTTTTTTTTTTGGTACATAGGATCGAACTTGGGACCTTGCGCTTGTGAAGCAGGTGGCGGAACCACTGAGCTAAATCCCCGGCCCTAAAAAAGTGATTTTTTTTAATGGCTCAGGAATTTACATAAAACACAAACTTTTGGGCTGGGGATTTAGCTCAGTGGTGCGGGCGCCTGCCTCGCAAGCGTAAGGTCCCGAGTCTGATCCCCACTACAAAAAAAATAAATAAATAAAATAAAACATAAACTTTTGGCCAAAATGATGCATAATATGAATATTAAAAAACACTTAAAGAGCCGGGGATTTAGCTCAGTGGTTCTGCCGTCTGCCTCGCAAGGGCAAGGACCCAAGTTCGATCCCGGGTACCAAAAACAAAAACAAAAACAAAAACACTTAAAGTAACTTTATGACTACTATGAAGAAACTGTCAAGTATTATGTAGAGGGGGTCTCTAACAGCCATGGCATCTTAGAGAATGCACACAAAGAACTGCATGCCTAGGGAATCTCAAATAAATCCTCCATGTGTATGGCTGAAATGGTAATCCCATTCTACTGCTTTTCAGCAGAGCAAATAAAAAATAAATACCAGTCATTCAACTCCCTAGGAGTAGAAACTAACCCAACGAACAAGCTCTCTGACTGTGAGATGGGGTGACGGGTGTTAGAGACACGAACATCATTTTATGGGTGTGTAGCAAGTCTTAAATTTTACACTTACTGTCTTTTAAAAAATATATCCTAGACATCAGACAATTCATAGTTGAAATGTGTGGACAAGAATAGTTTTTGAAGGAGTATTCTGAACACAGTTAAGAATTTGTGTATTTGACCAGAGAAAGTTAAAAGTTAGAGGTGGAGGTGACTAATGCAAAATACTAAGAAAGTCTGTTTTGTTCTTATGAGTATTAAGGTATGTAACAAAGTGTTTCTATCAAATCTACAATACCAAAATAACTTCCTCATCAGTTTTGACCCAATCTCTAACCCCTTCACCAATGAGTGAATTTTAAGAACAGATCTGGCTTCAACTGTGGAATTCTCAGTTGTTTCCCACTGAATCAGTTATTTGATCATTGTTACATGTCCACGAAAAATCAAGTTAGCTATTTTAAAACCATATCTATTTATAGTATTATAGAAATAATAACTTCTACTTAAATAATTTAAATAAAAATGTTAGTTTGTAATTAGCAACTTTTCTCAAAGTACCCAAGTTTCTGCACTAGGAATAGACAATATGACAACTAGCTAGAATGTTTAGAGAATCTATTAAATGCAGTGCAGTCATGCTTGTGGTCAAGGCTGGTAGCAGGAGTGGGTGGTAGCTTAAGAATTTGTAATCTCATTTCAGCCTCATTTATTAGAACACTGAAAGGAAAACATTTATTTTTCAGATACTATGGTTATAAGTCAATTCTTTAAAATAGTAATTAGAGGTGGCATGTAAACAAAATAGCTGTACAGTCAAAGATTACTGATTTTGATACTGAGTGATTCAGCACAAAGTATGAATTATCTGTAAAAACAAGCCTCAAATACTAGCCAATGGAGTTTCTAATAACTGGCGTAATGGCTTAAATCAAATAATTGCAGAAAAAGGTATTCTTTTACTTCTTTTTGGGCTCCTTGACTGTCATTCACACTTCTGGGAGGCTGATGCTAGGCAATCACGTAATTTCTAAGGAAATCCTGTGGCTCTAGTTCATATCCTCAATCTTATCCCTTACACCCTCTACCAAGTGATGCCACTTAATTAAGAAATAAGATCAAGGTCACCAAATTGAAGTCCTTTTTTGTATCCTTCACTTCACTTAACAACTCTGTGCACCTTTCCATACTCAGAGTGTCATCTTTTCCTCAAACCTGGGAGAAAGTCTGAGCAGGTAAGGATGATGACCAGTCTTTGATCTCAATTCTGTTTCCCAGCTTGCTTTCAGGAACACGCTCTTTGGTTTTGCTTGTTCTTTCTAGCATCTAGAATCTCTTTCTACTCTCTTGCTATCTTTATTGTGGAAAAAAAAAATCCTACACTCAAATTGTAATTCCACTCTTTTTTTTTCTTTTCCTTTTTTGCAGTACCAGGGATCGAACTCAGAACCTTGTGCTTGTGAGGCAGGCGGTGGAACCCCTGAGCTAAATCCCTGGCCCTGTAATTCCTGTAATTTGCTACATGACCTTGAGTTAGCTATGTTCTGTGTCTTAGATTCCTCATCCTGTACAGTGCGGGGAAATAATCATACTTAATCTTATTGGGTTATGTGAAGATTAAGTAAATTCTTAAATGTAAAGTGCTTAGAAGAGAGCGTAGGACATAAAATATGCATAATATCAACTATAGACATCATCCTAAAATTGAATGCCCTCTAACTCCCACATTTTACTCTTCTCTTTACTTTTTAAACTGTGTGGTGCTTCCTGTTTCTATCACATTCTTGGTGAATGACAGATTATCTTCATTCTTCCTTCTGCTGTTGAAATACCTTCTTCCCTGTAAATATTCCATCCTGCTGACTTCTAAGAACTGCTCTAATCATTCTTGTGCTGTTTTCTTCAGAGGCTATACTCAATCCAACCAAGAAGTGTGAGTATATAAACAGTAGCTGACACAATGCAGTAGTATCCCTAGAATACATCTATATCTAAAAGTTCAAGCCTTGTGACTGAGACAATCTTGCAAATGTTTTCCCTTTTATCCAGCTTTCAATTCCGTGCACCTGACCCAACTCACCAATTGCATTACTCTCTTGGGTGAAATCTCTGCTGGCCTCTTGTTATCAAATTCTCTAGCTTCACAGGTCTCCATTCTGACCCTACCTTTCCCCTCTGAGAACTCTTCTCAAGAATGAATTCTTATAGCCAGCCATACTTCTTCAACGTGCCTTGCATTTTTCTTTCCAGGACAATTTCTTTCATGTTTTATTACATAATTTCTCCTCTCTTTCCAACCTTTTTGAACTGGATCATTTCACTAAGGCTTAGTTTAAATCCTGCTTCTTTCTCACTCAGGCCTTCCCAACAACCACTTTCTTCTTTCTCTTTGAGGAAACATTACCAATCACTATCGTATAGGTTCTCCCCTTGCACATATACATCTCGCCTACATAAGAAGTTAAATTCTGTGGCAGAAGGGATTCTCCAAAGTTTTGTTTTCTTGAAAATACTTAGTATTGTTCTATGTAAGAAAACCTTGGCTCAGTTAAATATTTACTGAGTGCCTTCTGTGTACCAGATATTGAATTAGGTATTACAAGCATAAAATTCCTTATTCTGGTCTTGTGATGATGGAAGCAAAGATCTCAAAAGATTATTCGTACAAGTGTTAGGCCATCCAGAAATATGTTTGGCAGTCAAGTTTATTACTTGTTGATGTAATTTAGGAATACCACCTTCATTAGGTTAAAACCAGAAATTTAATGTTCTCAAATATCAGTATTTAAAAATTATGCTCACATATCATATATGGCTAAATTGTTCAAGCTTTTCTAACTTTGCTTCTTCTTTTCCACAATCTCCTACCCTTTGTTATAGCCTTCCTATGATGATATCAGTTCTATCAATGCTGGAACATTTTACCAAGCTGTTGATTTCTCTTGAGTATTAACCTTTACTTCAAAGGTAATTTTGGACTTTACTTATATTATGAGAATTAAATACTGTCTCATTTTTTAATATTTATTCAGGGGATGACTTTATCGTACTTATGTGGTATAGTCAATATTGGATAAAATTGAGAGGTTCTTCTTTACAAAAGGAGTTATTTTCACAAAGAGAGTAAGTTTGGCAGTCAAAAATGAAATGCCAGGCTGGGGATTTAGCTCAGTTCCACCGTGCTTGCCTTGCAGACACAAGGTCCCAAGTTTGATCCCTGGTACCAAAAAAAATGCCATACCTGGGTCCACTCGTTTGTCTGGGGATCATAAGCCTCCACTGTATTAAGATAAGTCTGTCCATCGTACCCTCCAACGGCATACAATTTATCACCAAGTAAACAGACTCCCACTGCATCTCTGCTGATGCTCATAGATGCCACTGCAGTCCACATATCTGTTTTGGGATCATATCTGAAAAAGAATTTTAGAACTAGAGTTGATATTGTTCTTGTAATATTTTATGTAAAAACAGTTTTGTTCTTCAAGTCTTTTTTAATATCTAAATGAATAAGACGCATCTGAACATATTTAAGAGAAAAAGACAAATATTTTCCTAAAAATTTTTAACTTACCATATTATACTTTCATTTAGCAGATGTACAACACTACAATACTGACATTAAAGGAAGTGATGTAAATATAATACTAGGAACTGCTTCAAGGCTTTAGACTGCCTATTTAGAAAGTGGGGAAATTAAGCTCTATGTGAGACGATTTACAGCCTCAATCACTGCAGTTGTCCCCTTTGGGACCTTTGTCTTCTTTTTTGAGGTGTCTTAACTAGAAATGCCCATAGTTGTCTAAGAGCAAATAATTCATGCTAAGATGACCAATGCTGCTTCTGGTGTCTCTTTTGGTATCAGCTTTTCCTGGATGCAGTACTACAGGGAGCTTATAACTAACAAGGCAAAGTGCATAAAGACTTTTAGTTTTGTTTTTTTGTTTGTTTTTTGTTTTTTTGAGGAAGAGTCTCCCTTTGTAGTTCAGGCTGGCCCTAAACTCACTATGTAGCCCAGGCTGGTCTCAAACTCAAAGCGATCCTCCTGTCTCTGCCTCCCAAGTGCTGGGATTACAGGCATGCACCACCACGCCCAGCTTAAGACTTTTGTATTTCTATCCTGAAGCATAACATGTAAGAAACATAGTCTGAATTGTTTTCTCTCCAGTGTAGGTGAAATACAGGTGTAATTTGACTATTTTCTCAGAAAACAACAACCAAGCCTGCTTATTATTCCACAGGGAGTACTCATTATCATAAAAAAAAAAACTTTGATTTTAAAAAATTGTATTAGATTTTTCCTTTTATCCTTGTATCATTTACAACTTATTAAATAAGTCATGTTAATCTTAAAAAAATCCAATAATGTTCAACTTTCTCTCTGTTACTCATTAACTTCCTATTCCACTTTGAAATCCCAAATCCCTAATAATGTCTCAAGACTACATGGCCTGTTCTCATCCACTTCACCTCCTTTCCTGCTACTCTCTCCATCACTTTGTTCTCTGGCCATAATGGCTGTCTTTCAGCTTCTTGTATGAATCATATTCTTGTCTACTTTGGTATTGATTCTACCTCCAAACATGTTAACTTCTCTTCATTTCTTGAACTAGATTGAACAGGTTAGACAGGAACCTGACCTACCAACCAAATTTTCCACAGCTGTTAGGTTCTCTACCTGGCCCCAAAACTGACTTTTCTATAGTCAGTATAGATGACTTGGTTCAACTTTTAAGACTTATCATTAGTTTTTTATTTTATTATTCTACATTATTTCATTTTATATCAAAATAGGTCAGATATGTTTCTTTTTTGCTTCTTTCTTAGGTTCTCTGAATTCGTTCTCTCTGAAATTCATCAAGCTCCTTTTCTTTTATTAGGTGCAGTGTCCAATACAAAATGGGTATGGAGTAAATATTTGTCATAGGATTCAATTAATAAATTATGCAACTGAGTTTAAGGGAAAGTAGACAGTAATGATAAGAGAAGATTCCGAGTAGTCTGTTGGGATATAGAGAGAGAGATTTCTAGAGCAGACAACTCGATGTTTATGGGGCCTCCATGGAACCGTTCTGCATGTGATGGATGCTCAATAAAGAGCTGTTCATTTATCTCAAAGAGCAGAAACTTAGTATTTGTTTGTAGTGTTGCTCCTAGTTTCTTCCACAGGAAATTACCTCTCCACACAGTCTGAGAGTCTGGAAGTCAAGTTGGATGCAGGGGCATCATGTCCTCCAATAGCATACAGCAGACCATTCCAAGTTGTTACTCCGACACCACCTCTCCTTTTTGACATCTGTGCACACAGTGTCCATTTATTAGTATGAGGATCAAAGCATTCTACTGATTTGAGACAAGAGCTTCCATCACGACCACCAACTGCATAAAGTCTGTAAATAGAACAAATGAAATAAGAAACAGTGCTACTACTATGCTTAAGGCAGAAGCTATTGTTTGGGTATTTCACTAAATTTTAGGTACCACTGATTACACAGCATGCTGTCAATTTATGTGCCATTAAGAAAGAAGATGTGCTACCAATTAGATGATGATGATGTGTGTGTGTGTGTGTGTGTGTGTGTGTGTATATAAATCACCACTGGCTATATGATATGCCGCAATTTGAGATATTAAAATGTCTTTGAATAGATAAAATAATACACTGGTATGAGCATGAACTCTTTGTTGTTTTTTTTGAGACAGGCTTTCACCATGTAGTTCAGGCTGGCCGTAAACTATTCCTCAGATAGAAGATTAACATTCAGAATATATAAAGAACTCAAAAAATTAGGTCACCTAAAATAAAATTTAAAAAATTAGAACACCCAGTCAAGAAATGGGCAAGTGAAATGAACAGACACTACTCAGAGGAAGAAATACAAAAGGCCAACAAATATATGAAAAAATGTTCAACATCTCTGGCTATTACAGAACTGCAAATTAAAACAATGCTAAGATTCCATCTTACCCCAGAAAGAATGGTAATCATCAAGAAATCAAAAAATAGCTGGGTATGGTGGTGCATGTCTAGAATCTTAGCACTCAGGAGGCTGAGGCAAGAGGATTGTTGTGAGTTTGAGGCCAACCTAAACTACATAGTGAGGCCTTGTCTCAAAAAATCAAAACAAAACAAATGCTGGGGTGTGATGAAAAAGAAACCTTCCTACAGTGTTGGTGGAAATATAAACTAGTACAACCATTATGGAAATCAATATGGAGATTTCTCAAAGAAAATCCCCTTGCTATGAACTTCCTCAAAGAACTTAAGATATCAGACTACATTGAAACATGCATACCAATATTTATAATAGCTAAATTCATACTATTCACACAATTCATAATAGCTAAATCCTGGGAGTAGCCTGTATATGTTATCATCATGAAAAGATGACTGGATAAAGGGAATGTGGTATCTACATATAACAGAATACTATTCAGATATAAAGAAGGACAAATCTGAGACATTTGTAGGAAAATGGATACACTTGGAAAATATAATGCTGATTAAATAAAGCAGACACACAAGCTTAAATACCATATGCTATTCTTCATTTGAGCAAGGCAAAGTACAAACAAGGAGAATAATAAAAGATGGATAAAAGGAGACAAGGGGATGGATCTCTTGCAAATGGGATGGAGTCCAAGAGACCAAGGATGAGGAGGAGGGGAAGAGGAAATAAGTAGAAGGATAAATCATGTACAGGAACCTAATAACCTCATGAATATATATATTATATACCATAAACATGAGCTAAGATTAGTAATATCAACAAGAATGAAAATGGGTAAGGGAAATTAAGAGGAGGAAGGATGAGGAGGGAAGGGAAAGGGATTAAAAAAAATCAAGATGTATTATGTATATGTACTCACTCCCCAAGATGATTGTAAATGCATATACTAATAAAAGTAAAAAAATTAACAAAACAAAACACTCATTATGTAGCTCAAGCTGGCCTTGAACTTGTGGTGATCCTCCTGCCTCAGCCTCTCAAGTGCTGGCAATGGATGTGTGGGCCACCATGCCCGTTCTACAGCTTGAACTCTTGAACCAGACTCTCTGGGTTTGCATACTGGTTCTACCACTTACTTTGTGATTGTGGGCAGGTCATTTAACCCCCAACTTCCTGAATTTCATCATCCATAAGCCTTATCTAATAGGATTACTGATAATCCTTGGCATGTGGTAAGCATGATAAATTCTGTCTCTGTGTTCTTTTAGAAAAATAGTAATTTTACTCTTATTATTAAAAACATGTTATTTTAAGTTTATTCAAAGTATTTCTCTATGTAATAATCAATTTGGTTTTACTGCCTTTCATTTATTATTTATTTATTTATTTGGGTACTGGGGATCAAACTCGGGTCCTTGTGTTTGCGCAGCAGGTGACGAAACCACTGAGCTAAATCCCCAGCCCCTGGTTTACTGCATTTTAAATGGAACTTACTTTCCACTGAGTACTGCCACACCTACTGTGCTCCTGGGCGTGGACATAGTGGCAACAAAATTCCACTGGCGAGCCTGTGGGTCCCATCTTTCCACCGTGTTCAGATAGCTCCAGCCATCGTGCCCTCCGACTGCATACATGGGGCCTTCCAGCACAGCCACACCTGCAAGGAGAAAAGGGGCTATGACCTAAGGTCTGCTGCTTATCTCAAAATTCACCTTTTAATTGAAGAGAAGTATAATATACCTTAAACACACAAATGTAGCCATCAAAAAAGTTTATGCTTTAGAAATCATAGTCAGATAATTAAAAATATTCGTCATTCATACATAACCCAACCAACATATTGTTTTACTCACTTGTTATATATTATGTCCCACTTGTACTGTCAGAGATTACATGTGTGTATATATGTATGATTATATAAAAATATGTATTACTGATCATATAACAGATATTAAATTATATGTGTATAAATAATATATAAATACATATAATTGCTCAAGGGGCTAGAAGAAAATGTGTTCACCTAAACTCCTTAAATAACAGCTCTGAAAAAATGTTTAGCAGCAGAAGCATCTTTTCAAATGAAATCATCATAATTCCCACATAGAAAGAGTATTTCTTAAAAATTTGTAAGTTCAAATTTATAACATTTATTATAAAGTAAATTACAAAGTAAAAACAAAGATGTTTTGAATGAATGGAATAAAAATTTCAAATCAGTACTTAAAGAAGAGTATGAAATTTTGATTAACTTCCTCTGAACTTGCTGAAGTTCAACGTCCTTCGCATGACACCTAGACTAAGGGTAGTATTTCATACATAATCTAGTGTACAAAACTAGCTGGACCACATGAGTAATTATATCCTATGCACTAAAAAAGATTTACTCTAAATTAGAATAAGTTTCCCACCCCAAGGGAGTGGGAAAGAATGCAGTTAAATTGTATTATCAACCCTGGATTTTATGGTAAACCTAAATTTTTAGATTTTATTCATCCTTAAGACACTAGCTAAAATCAACTACACTTTCCTCGCTATTTATCCATCTTTTATGATGACTTTTCAAATTCCTAACTGCAACTATTTAAACTTTTTCCAAACTATAATAAATTGACAGTATAACCAAAAATTCTTCCTTCTCTAAATTTATATCTCTTTGCAGTGTGACTCTGCAGCTCCTTTTGTGAAGAGCGGGTATCTGTTTCTCTGCTTACTGAGTCTGAGCTTGCCCTTGTGACTTGTTTCAGCCAGTGGGACATTAGCAAACATGAGGTGAGCAGAGACTTGAAAGCTTGTGCTCTGAGACTTGTCTTCTCTCATTGCTTTCGAAATCCTGTGCACCACCATATGCTTGACTCAGCTGCTGCATCAGTCTTCTGCCTGATACAGAATGTAAGCTGCTGTGGAAATGTAATATATGACATTATGAGTGAATGAGCACAGTTAAGACTTACCAAGGCCATGTCTATGTGTGGACATAGGTGGCATCACACTCCAAGTTTTTGTTTTGGGATTGTAGCATTCTACAGTATTTAAAGTCTTCAGTCCATCTCTCCCTCCAACCACAAACAGTTTGTCATCTAACACCGCAACTCCAAACTGTAGCCTCCTCCCATTCATAGTTGCCACAGGAGTCCACATATTTGTACGGAGATCATACTTTTCAATGCTTGTTGCGCCTTAATTGTAATATATAGAAATTATATAAATAAAAATTCTACCAAGATTGACAATTTTATGAAACTGTACATATAAAAGTATAATTTCATTGGCACTGACAATAATGCTTTTACTGTATCCCATGAAACCCCTGCACGATCTTTCTCCCACCACGTTACCTCATCTCCTACCATTCTCTAGGACATACACCAGGTATCAGTACTAAACAGTCAAGTAGGCAAGGATTATTTATCAAAGGAAGCTGAGAAGCAACAGTCTGAACTGGGAGGAAAAGCAGGAGAGTTCAGTGTCAGGAGAGCCAGGTAAAAAGTTTACGGCAGGTAGGTCTGCTAACAGAGTCAAATGCCACTGAGAGGATCAAATAAGGTGAAGACTAAAAAATATCACTGGATTTAGCTACATGAGATCTATTATGACTTGTGCCTAGATGCTCCTCTAAGCCTTGCGTGGTCACAGGTAGGGCTTTTCAGAGGTGGCTGGATCTAGGGTGTGTGATGTTGGGATCAAGGGTGTGTGATTATTAAATTAGCCCACTGATTGGTTTGGCATTGGTTTGGATAATAGGAAGGCCCACTGTGAGTGTGAGTGCTACCTGCCCTAAGGGCATGTAGCCAAGATAGACTATAAGGGACAAAAAAGGGCTGCTGCTGTCACTTGCTGCTTTACTGTCTTCTGCCCACCATGGACTATTTCTCCTCTGTGCTGCCCCTATACCATGCCTCCTTGCCTTGGAGCCAGCCAACTGTGCACTGAAACTTCTATAAACTATGAACCAAAATAAACCTTCCTTTAACTTTGGGTGTTGGGTATTTTGTGTCAGCAATAAGAAAAGTAACTAAGACAAAGTCACTGATGACTTTAGGAAGAGCTCCTTATTTGAGTGGCTGATACATACATACTTGGGAGGTGAGAAAATGGAGATGCTGAGCACAGAGGATTCTTCTGAGAAGTTTTGCTACACTGGAGAAGAGTCAGGTGGGTTGAGGGGGTTTTGTTTTGTTTTTAAAACTGAAAAGCCTGAGCTGGCTTAATCTAGTTGAGAAGAATGAAGCTGAAAATATAGATGAAAGGAAAACACAATTAGCAGTGTGAGGATACTGAGGAGGCAGGAAAGGACAGTATTTAAAGTAGTGGCAGAGAGGGTGACTTTCAGAAGAGGTGAACCATCACTGATGGCAAGGAAGAAGGACAAAAGGTCATGTCCTCTGGGAACTATGAGTGAAGGAAGTTTAGGGAGTTTCTGGTTGATAGCACCTGCATTAAAAAAAACTGGATGATTCCTGAATTTTTGGGGGGAGGGGGTCCAATGTTTACTTTTCTAACAGGAAATGGTTATATATATATATTTAATTTAATCCTTGAGGAATTGGTACATATACATATTATATCTTAATCAGAACTTTTAAAATTCTCTTTATGAAGTGAGACTAGTGGGGGTTTTAAAAAAAGTACCATCTTAAAAAACCCAGCGCCTAATTACAAAGGATTCAATTAGGATCCTCTTCTCTCTCCTAAGCTTCTAATATAACATGTAACCAGTGCTAGCTTTACAGAATTATGATCACAATGAACATTCATTCTAAAGTATTTGTTACATTAGGTAATCAGAGTACCAGTAGTATTGCCAATCTCCTAAAATTTAGAAATAGTTTTCTTCTACCTATAAATATATGTTATAATTCATTATTTTTATTTACCCTTCTAAATCCTATGTTACTTGGGATCCATACCCAATTAACTGTGTCCACCTGTATATTCTTCACAACACCACACAGAACCCCTTCTACAAAGGAAGTATTGAAATGTTTTAAAATTTGAATAATGTCTCTTTATAATACTTTAGCTATAATGAAATTTTATTCATAAACTTAGATTACTGGATATAAGAATATAATAAATTCATTACTCCAAATATGGTCTTAAAATCTATCAAATTAATCAAGTCAATAAAAACCTCCATCAAACAAAAAGCTAATCATCTCTCCTCACTAATGAGTTTAAGAAATATTTTTTCTTTTGAATTTTAAATTGTTTCTTTTTTTTTTTTTTTTGGTACCAGGGATTGAACTCAGGTCCTTCCACTTGCTAGGCAGGCGGCGGAACCACTGAGCTAAATCCCTGGCTTAAACTGTTTCTTTTATATCCAGTTCATTAGCATCATAGTGTTATGAACTGGAAACTAAAACTGTTGCTAATTTCAAACATTAATATGTAAAACATTAAATATTAAAGCAGAGCCACAATTTTGTATCATTAAAAACCTCAAACAGCCCAAAAGAACAAAAACCTAGTAATTGTAAAGTTCTGTATAAAGCACAGAATGTCTCTAATTTATATGGAAGGATTAATTGTTAAAAAGCATGTACAAATGTTTTCTAATATACTTTCTTAGTGGCTATTTAGAACCATTATCAACTTATCTGTTGGACCCTACACTAGGAGACCAAGAGTGAATGAGCTGACTACCATCCAACTAATGCAAACTGTTCATTATAAAGATACTGGGAGGAGTAAGATAAATAAGATAAAGTAAGATGAAGTAAGACCAAGGGAAGATAGCCTGAATAGTATAGAAGGTCAGAGTATTTGAACATTAAGAAAGACTTAGGCATAAAGTTGGTCAAGGAGCAAGGGCCAGATTACAGAATGTCTTGAAAGCCAGAATGAAGAATTTATACCTTACATATTAAGAAATAAAGGTTGCTGGAGTTTTTGAGGAGTAGTGGCAAGGTAACTCAAGAGTTGATGGAGCAGTTAGTATGTTATCCAGCGTTAAAATGCCTGTTTGAATCTTGATCCCATCACTAATAAATTGTGTGATCCTGGAAAGTTACTTAACTTCTTAAATTTTGGTAGACCTCAATTATAAAAGAAGGCAAGAATAACATTCAGCTCTTGGATATTCCATTATGCTTGGCACATATTAACAACACAATGGATGCTACTTACCCTAAGTTAACATGATCAAGATAGGTATGGGGATAGGATGCTAACTGGAATTAGAAAACTGCCAGTGGAAATTTAAAGAATCAGGTACAAGACCCATTTGAAGGATGACTTGAAAATGTCATAATTTGAGATCTGAAAAGAGAGAATGAAAAATTTCCTTCGGCTATTTAGTGTCTGAGTTCCTTCTTGTGCTTGGGGAATTTGCCACTGTATATAGGAATCTTGACAGTAGGCAGAAACCCATCTCCTAGAAGGCTGAAAGGACAGATATTTGTTCTCCTTAATCCTGGAATTGACCTAATGCTTGCATCTATGATTCAAATGCTAAAGTAGGCGTTATGAAGAAGGGCAGTGGATATAGTCCCTGCCCTTTTCTCAACAGCCTTCCAATTTTTTTTTTTTTGAGACAAGGTCTTGCTATGTAGTTCAGACTGGCCTCAAACTCATGGCGATCCTCCTGCTTCAGCCTCTTGAGTGCTGGGGTTTCAGGCGTGTGCCAGCACACCTGGCTTTTTAATTTCTTATCTGCTTAGATGAGCTAGAGTTGATGTACATTAAAGAAAAATGAATTATGAGTCCAAATTCTCAAATTTGGGTGACACAGTCAGAGAAGATTTGGATACACCAAGTTTGAGGTAAGGTGAAGACTGTGCAGACTCAAAGTGTGAGTATAACATACAGATCAATACAGAGATAACAGAAAGCCTTGAAAAAAAAGAGTGGGAAAGATAAAAGCGAAGAAGAGGGGCTAGTAATGACTGCAAGGTCTGGCATCATTTCCTGGCACATAGTAAACACAGAATAAGTATTTGCCAATTATCTAGACCATGGAAATCTCTCAAAAAGTTAAAATATCTATACACTAACTCTAATCAACTTACTTTATTATTTCTGTACCTTCCAATCATCAAGCTTATATTTAGAATTTAAGCAACTATAAATAGATAGAACTATGTTATATGTTAAGATAAAACACGAATGAATTCACACACACATACACACACACACGCACACACATACAGCATTGTTTTTCTAAGTTTTCAAGTCAGACATGGTTAGAGGGTCAGAGATCTGGACCCAGCAAGCTTGTGGTGAAAGTTGAATGTAAAATGAACATTTTATGTAAGTTGGAAAGATGAGAATAAAATCAAATCTTCAGACAGATGTTATAGTCTTTGTTTCCATGAACATAAAAGTTAAATAATAATATAATACTTTCAATTAGAGCTCACAGATTTTTTTTTTTTTTTCAGTACTGGGGATCGAACTCAGGGATCTTGTGCTTGTGAAGCAGGCATGGTGCCACTGAGCTAAATCCCCTGTCCTAGAGCTCACAGTTTTATATTCTTTAAAGATATACAACATGGTCCCTATACCCCTAAATACAGATTTCAGTCTGTCTTCCTCAGAAGGAGAAATTCTCTAGTAAAACCATCCTATAATCATCAAAATCTAGAAATTAACATCTTATAATGCTATTATCTAATCTACAGCCTTGATTTGGATTTTATCATTTGTCTCAATTATGACCTTTATGGCAAAAGAAATTCCAAGATGATGCATTAGAATAGTTGACATGTTTCTTTATTCTCCTGTGACCTAGAAAGGTGTCTGAATTTTTTCCTTTAGTTTTGTACTTCACGACACTGACATTCTTTAGTGCTACAGACAGACAAGTTATTTTGCAGAATGTTTCTTAACTTAGACTTCTCTTTTTCCTCATGATTAAGTTCAGGTTATGCACTTTTGGCATGAATACCACAGAAGTGCTGTTGAGTTCTTCACACTGCATCTTATCAGAGGCACATGCTGCTGCTAGGTCTTATTACTGGCAACATTACCTCTGATCATTAGGTTAAATAGATGTGTGCCACTGCTCTCCATTGTAAAGATACTATTTTACTCTTTGTAACTAATAAGCACGGGGTGGGAGACACTTTGAGAGTAAATATCCTGTTCACAAACTTTCACCTACTAGTCTCAGGCTGGATTGGTGATTCTTGACTGAATCAAGCATTACAGGCTAAGTGACCTTCATTTGGAATGCTTGGGGTCAGAAGTGTTTCAGATTTTGAAGTTTTTAAGATTTGGAGTATTTGCAGAGACTTCACTGGTTAAGGATCTTTAATTCAAAAACTGAATTTCTGAAATGCTCCAACATCTGAAACGTTTTAAGCTTTGTCTGCTCCAAACCTTTTTAATTTGGGAGCATTCTGGATTTCAGATTTTCAGGTTAGGGCTCTTCATCCTGCATTGTGATGGTTGCCAAATGTTAAATTTTTCTATTTGCACCTTTCTACCTTTAGTAATGGCACTTTACTGTATGGAAGAGCTTTCCCTTCTCCTTTTCTTATTTGTATTAGTGTGAATTCATAGAAATTTACTGATAAATTATAATCTTTTTCTATCATTATTTATCTTAATGCCCAAACCACCCCCGAGGTAGGCAGTGGCTCCTACAAGCTGTCTTCTGTGTCTTTGGACCTGTCTTCAGGATTCCTTGAGCACCTCCTATTCTGAGTTCATCTTGTACTTTTTTTGCCCTTGTACTACAACAAGCCAATTCTCTGAAGAGTTCTCTGGTAGTATATATTACTTATTAAAATTCCTTTTTTTCTATGTTTTTCCAAATAGAAGATTATTCAATACCTTTTGTTGAATCCATTCCTCCAACTGCAAATAATGTACCAACAGTTGACTTTCTAGGTTTTGTCCGAGGACTTTGTAACATGGGTCGTCTCTCTGGTAATAAATGATACTTCATTGCTTCCATAATGAGTTTCTGACATTCTATGTCATCCCGAAAAAGTGTATTATTTTCCATATCTGCCAGGAACTAGAAAAGAACAGTGAAAGGAATATGTATAGTGAGTGGCCAAGAAAATAGAGTGATGAAGTTTTCAAATGAAAATTCCTCATATTTAAAAAAAATTCAAGTCTGAACATATTTAAAAATATACAACTTACAAGATTTACATTTTAAGTGTCAATGAAAAAACTGAAGAATACTCATGGCACTCTCTAAGATCTTAATAGTGCTTACACTGAGTAGTAGGAATAATGATACTTTCAAAATAATCTTTTTATTACTTTTCTTTAATTCAGATTTTCTAAATCACTTTTTTATAATTACACATAATTTCAATTAAATAAATGGGAGTTGACTAACCAGACTGCACTCACCTGACTTCTCTAAAACATTACCATCAAAAAAACTTACCAATTTCTCAAGGGGCAAAGAATTCCATATGATGATTATTCTAAGAAATATTACAATCTCTATGTTTCACTACTACTGAATTTTATATAAATGCATATGATTACAGTTTCTTCTTTTACTATTTGCTTTATTGTATGTTTTGCTTCATCTTACCATTTTTATTTAACAAAAATCTCATGAAAATCTCTCCAAGTCTTCCTGAAAAGGTATAGTTTTGATTTATTCTTTTTCATAACTCAATAATATTTCATGATATATAGATGTACACTAGTTTTTTTGCCATTTTCTTATTATGGACATTAGATATTTTCCAGTCTGTAGGTACATACTCATACACACACACACACAATTACATATATGTATACACAGTCGTTTCGTTGTTTGATAATAAAACCAAGTCTTCTAAAGAAGTCTTTATGTAACATTTTTACTTTTATGGGACAGATTTCTTGGAACTGAACTGTCCCCAGGTAGATCGAAGAGTGTATATAAATAAAAAGATATAAAAACTTCAGAATGCTTTGTAGACGGGCTGTATGACAATTCACCTTTATATAGGTATGTTAAGAATACAACACTGCTACCAAGAATAAGTATATTAATTATTTTTATTTTTGTCAATTATACCACATTTCCCCTTAGTCTGAAGTTTTCTAATGTGTGGCCATATGAATTTTTCTTGTATTTTTGCCATTCATAATTTTTTTTTTTGGTACTGGGGATCGAACTCCGGTCCTTGCGCTTACACAGCAGGCGGCAAAACCACTGAGCTAAATCCCTGGCCCATGCCATTCATAATTTTTTATCCCCCTTTGTTTCCCTCTTTTTTTTCTATTAAGCTGCTTATCTTTGAAAAATTTTAAGAGTTCTTTATAATACACACATACTAATCTTTTAATTTTTAACTGTAAATTTCCTAGGTTTTTCATTTGACTATTGAAATTACTTCAAAATACTTTTTTTTTTTTTTTGGTACTGGGGATCGAATTCGGGTCCTTGCGCTTGTGCAGCAGGCGGAGAAACCACTGAGCTAAATCCCTGGCCCTCTACTTCAAAATACTTTTATTTGCAAACAATTTTCATTTTTAGGTCAGTAAGTATGTGTCTTTCTTTCGGTGGCTTCTGAATTTCCAGTTCTGGTTAGAGTCTTTTTGGTCCTGTGTTTGGGTGCAGTCTCCTGGATTATCTGGCATGATTTTATTGCTTTATTTCTTTCATTCAGGTTATTGATCTATTTGAAATTGAGGATTTTTTGAAATTAATTTTTAAAGAGTATTTTAAACAGTGCTTTAAATAGAAGCATTTTGTTCTTCTCTAGATAAATAGCCAGTTCTGTAGCAACATCATTTATTAAACAATCTTTCCCATTTCCCAATGAACTAAACCTTGGCCACATATTACATTCTCATAAATACACTTGAAGATATATAAGGTCTATTTTTTGATTCTTGTATTCTATTTATCTATTTCTATTCTAACACTACATTTTATGTGTCTTTATAGCATGTTCTGGTATGTGATAAGTCTCCTGTCACTGTTAATTCTCATTGTTTTCTGGGCTATTTTTGAGCCTTTATCTTCCATATAAATTTAAGACACATTTATCCAATTCTCTTTCATTATACTGATTCTCTTGGTATTCTAATATAAACCACCTAAATTTCTTTATTACTTTTGGGAGAATTTAGATTTTATGAGAATCCTTTTGTTAAGGCTTTCTAAGCCGCATGTGGTAGCACACACTTGTAATCCCAGCACTCAAGAGGCTGAGGCAGGAGGACTACTGTGAGTTCAAGGCCACCCTGAATTACATAGCAAGATCCTGTCTCAAAAAAATAAAAAAAAGAAGGCTTTCTACTTGGATGGCTTTATTAAATATATTCCTACATATTTCACTATTTTCATTATTATTATTATTATTATTATTTTTTGGTACCGGGGATTGAACTCTGGACCTTGAACTTGCAAGGCAGGTGCCGGAACCACTGAGCTAAATCCCTGGCCTATTTTTATTATTATTGAGAATAGATTTTTAAATTCTCATTTTGTACATTTCTTGCTGGAAGAGAGAAAATCTTCTGATTATCTTATATTTTTATTTTAGCCCACTGTATTACCATGACTAATTAACTTTAGTAGTTAGAATACAGTCATAACTATCAGCAAATAGGGACAGTTTGACTACATCAATTGTTTTGTTTTTATTACATTGCCAAAACACTGCTTTCAACGTTAAATAAGTAGGGTTACAAGGAGTTCCCTGCTTCTGGTTTGAGTTGATATATGGTATTATTGTTTCACTACTTAGGATAATAGTTTTAACAGTTGTGGTAGTATTGGGTAACTCATCTATTTTGGCTATCTCTCTCTTTCTCTACTTTAGAATTTTATTTTATTATGATTTTTTTTTAGTGGCTCAAAGCACACATTTATTATCTTGAAATTCTGAAGATCAAAAGTTTAAAATAAGTCTTATGGAGGCTGAAATTGTGGTGTCTGCAGTCTGTGTCCCTTACTTTAGAATTTTAAATTAAGAATAGTTGCTGAATTTTTTCCAAAAGATGATTCTTTTATACACTTGATCTTAGCCAAAAGGCCGAAAAGCGATGAGGATGATTCTTCTATAGGTCTACTGATATGGCCACATAGCTTTTTCCTTTTTAAGTTATTGATGTAATGATTACTTTGTAAGATTCCCTGATAATCATTCTTCTCTTCCTAGAAAAGACTTTCCTGGTCATAGTGTGTTATCTTTTTGATACACTGCTGAGTTGTATTTGACAATGTATTTCTTTATAACATTATTAGGTATATTCATTTCAAGTAATATTCACTTCAAGTAATCATTTCAATGATTTTTAAGCAAAATTTTCAAGTTGTAAAGCCATTACAAAACAGTTTGGAACATTCTCATCACCTCAATTAGCTCTCATATGGTCATTTACTATTAATCTTCATTAATCTTTCTCCATAGATTTGCCTTTTCTGAACATTTTATATAAACAAAATAATATATGGTCTCTTGATGCTACACTTTGAGAACTACTGGGCTGATGGAGGGAATTTTCCCTCCTTATCCTATTTTTCTATAGCATCTGATGATGTTAATACTTATTCTTTCTTGAACTTGCAATCTTCTTGGAACCTTCTTGAACTTGCTTTGTGTGGGAACAGCCCCTAAACATTAACGTACCCTAGGAATTCACCCTTAGCACTCTTGGATTCTCACTGTTCAGTGTCACTCTCTTGCCTTTGGTTTCAACAACCTCTTAGACTTTAAGAAGATTAAAGGTGCCAAGAACTTTTGGGAACACAATTTCCCCATTTCTTTTCCATTCTCTAAATCAGCTCTTTATCCTATGTTCCTTTGTCTCAGATGACAACACCTTCACTAATCTAGCTGTACAAATGAAAATCATTCTGGGCCCCTCTTAGAATTTGTACCCCCTTCCATTCAGCTGGCCATGAAGTTGTGCCCATTTGACCTAGACAGCTCTTGAATTTGTTAATTTCTCTCTGGCTCCACCAGAGAGGGCCTACTTTACTTGGCTGAACTCCAACAGCCTTTCTAATGGGTCTAGTTTTGATCCTTTTGATTCATTCTCTGCAATGTAGTTAGTTATTTTTCCAAAATAAAATTATAATTACATCCTTCTGCTGTTATAAAATCCTTCAGTGCTTCCTTATTGCTTTTAGTAGAAATCCAAACTCCTTGGCATGACTAGAATTACTTCATGATTTCGTTCATTTCCTTCTTCAAGTTCATCTCTGGACATCACTCTCTTTTATTTCTATACTCTAGCCAAGCAAATTATCTTCAAATTCCAGAACATGATATATTTACTCATGGCTCATCACTCTATAAGAAGGTACAATTTCCTGTCTCTCCTGAGTATCTGTCCCTTCTTTTGGGTGGTTAAATCACGGCAGCTCAGGTGGCACTTTTGAAAGTTCTCCCTCCTTGATCATCAGGTTTTTTTTAGGGGGGTGCTCCTATTATTTTCATGTCATATTCATCTATCTACCATGGCCTTCATATTATAATCACATTTAGTTTTTAATCTATCTTCTCCTTCACCTGAGATCCCTCCCCAAGTCCAGCAATTTATACATAGTATTTTTCAAGAGGCAGAATGGTTTAGAGGAAAAGGCACAGAACTATACTTGTGATCTAGTCCCGTTTTTACTTCTCTTTACTTCTATGAATTTGTCAAGTAGCAAAGAAAAACAGCACAGGACAGGAATTTATGCATTCACATTGTGACTTTGAACATAGTTTTACTTTTTTTGTCTATTACTTCCTTTGTACCAAAGGTGCTGGACTAAATGATCTTCAAAGTCCCTTTCAATTCCAAGAACGAAAAGATATGATTATCAGCAGTATTCTGGATAACAGGAATTTTAAAGGTCTCTGAGAGGCAAATATAGTATCATAAATACTTGAAACTGCAGAACTGAAGTAAATTATCAGGTTACTTAATTGCACAGATTCTTCTGAACATTTAATAGGACTTTTCGCATTTTATTTTCCTTTCATCTAGAAAAGAGTAAGAAGAAAATTCTGCTATGTAACAGTAAAACCATAACCCTTTTCCTTAAATCTGATTTCAAAAGAAATATTTTATTAGGTTTTTTTTTCCTGAATTGCCATCAGTTCAGTTTCAATCTTGTGTATTCATACAATATTCTACCTCTAAAGGTGGAGTTTTTTCTTATAATACATCAGTATTGAGTTTTTTTGTTTCTGTAAAACAGACTTCAAACTGTAACTTTTGCTCACAATACCAGGAAATAACACACTGTCCTCAAGATTAATATAAAGCAATATTTATGGCACTTAAAAAAAAGACTAGTGATAAATGATTCTTTCTGTGCTTTTGAGGCCTTTTTATTCAAGGTCTTCTAATAGATAGCAAAGAATGCAGGGTAAATTTTTGTATATTCCAATGAAAATTGTAAAAAGGGGAAACTATGCATATAAATGTTATTACTGACTGCCTCGAATACATTAACTAGATATCTCCTAGTTCTTAAATAATAGTATTATTTATAGCACATTTCACTTCATAGAGCACATTTCTGACTCTCATAATGACCCTGTGAGACAGAAAGAATCTACTTGACAAATGAACAAACTGAAGCATGTGAATATGCCAAGTCACACAGTTTTAAAATGTCAGAACTGGAATTATTATAATATCTTATTAATTTATATGTCACCAAAATCCAGTAGGTAGTGGGTATTTAGTGTGTGGTAAATGAATTTATCTAAATACGCTTGTTCTCAGAAACCAGTGTTCCTTTTATTACTAATTTCTTCTAATTGGAAGGATAGGTTTGTAGTGGAGTCAAGTAAAATAAAATTACTAATTCAAATTATAAAATGTAACTTAACCAATGCAGTTTAGGTAGCCAGACACTCTGGAATGAAAATACAGGCAGAATTTGGTTAGCTTGTATCTTTTCACCTATATATTTTATACAAATACGTGTAAAAAATACTTTGACATAATAAGCAAAGGAAAAATCCCTACAAATAAGTAACTATTTCTTACCTGTGGTGCAAGAAGAGGTAGCCTAATATAAGCTAAAAGTTTACTGAGATCTTTCCGTCTCTGCTCTAAATCGTGACGGACCCAAGTGAGAAGTGCATTCAATATTGTCTCCTCATTAGGAATGTTCATGTCATCACTGGCCAGGAGCTTTGCAATTTCACTGGCTGGTAATAATACAAATTCCTGGTTTCTGATTACTTCCATGAAATGTTCCTAGAGGGGGGAAAATGACAATAAACAGTATTGTTCCTTTTAGTCATCACAGTTTACTTAAAAGAAGCTACTTTTTTTGTACTGGATACTCAAACAAAATTTATACTTTAACCTTACAATGTATTACCACTTAGGAGAAAAGAAACAGCAGAAAGAAGCATTTTAACTATAACTATGTCACTAAACTTACCTAAGTAAAATCAAAGTGTTACATTACTTACTATTTTTTCTTTTTTTGTGGTACCAGGGATTGAACTCAGGACCTTACCCTTGAGAGGCAGGTATGGTGCCACTGAGCTAAATCCCTGGCCCTACTTACTACATTTTTAAAATGGACCTGTGACATTTAAGTTATTGTTTTGTCCAAGTCAGAGAACAATTCTAGCAAGTTTTTAGAAAGAAGATAAGAAAAAATGAATTAGATACTGAGAGGCATAGTATTCTAACAGAAGTTAATTTGGATTTGAGGTTGCTGAAGAATTTTAGACAACAGTGAAGCCAAATAACCTCAGTGAATTTCAAGTCATTTCTCTTATCCAGAAAGACTATTCTAGACCACAAGGTTTTCTCATACCTTGCCTGAAAAGATAATTTGTCCTCAATGTTGTTCTAAAAAATAATTTGTCCTTTAAAATTGTTTTAATGTTATTTATAAGACCACCCAGAATTTTAGTTCTGTTTTGAAAATTTAAATATCTTCTATCTGATTTATGTACAAAGTTATTCTGGTTTAACAGAAAAAAAAAATTAGCAAAAGTGTTAATCTACAATGTACTGGGACCAGGACCTTAGGCTGAGGATGACTCAGTCCTGTCTGCATACTAGAAGCAAGTCTTCTATAATTTGAAATGGGAGTTTAGGAATGCCCTTAGGTATGAGGTGACCATTATACGTTATCATGCTAAATAATCTGGAAAGAAGGAAATCTTTTCCTCTGATTTGAAGGTTACAAGTCTTGATGCATAGTCAGTTTACACTGTTAAATATAAATGCACATGCTAGATATACAGTTCCTTAAACGTCCTAATGTACTATTCCTGTTCAGCATGTAGAATTTTAGTAAAATAGCTAAGACTGTTTAAATTAGAGCTAGAGATAAGGTTTATCACAATAACTATCTTCTGAATTAAAATGAGAATCACATTTTCTGTTTAGCCTGTGGTAACTCCAGTGAGGTGCTGATTTAACTTATCTACTGGATTGACATTCATTTCAGCAGAAACTGTTAAAAGGGAAAACCATTCATGAATAATTAAATTCAATTGCTCCAATTTATGATGATTTGTTAAAGGATACACAAATGAAATCTATTTTAAATGATTGATTTTTATTTTCAGAAATGTACTTTAATACAATTTCAATGCTGGAATGGCTTCAAGCAAATTGTTCTTAATTGTATACTGGCATTAAAAATAATTTGATAGTATATAGCATGAGCTATAAAAACGTTAAAACTCTCAACCTAGTTATTCCACTGTGGTTTAATCTTTAATAAATACTTCATAACTAGAAAGCAAAGCTGAATATCTAATAATGCTTTTTTGTATTATTATTCATAATAGTAAAATATGAGAAATAGCCTAAATATCTAACCAAAGAAGGCTATAACTCAATGGATTATTAAACAGGCAATATAAAGTTAAGGACAAGGATAACATAGCTATATAAAATATTTATTACAGAATGTTAGGTAAGATTCTGAAGAAGTTAAAATATATATTTCTAGTTGTGTAAAGCTATGGCATATAGTATAATCAACATACAATACTAGTGTAACTATTGCTACACTTTCAAATGGTATTAACTGTATTTCATCAGTAACAAAGATTATTATTGTAAAGATTCACTTGATGAACTGCTGAGGTATCTATTTCATAACAATGCTCATTCCATTCTAGTATAATTTATATTAAGTGAAAACTGAGTTTTTCCACAAATTAAAAAATATTACTGAACTCTATATACAAAGTATTTTTGAAAATACAGTATTAATATGGTTTTAAAGCAGTTATTTTAGCAGAATTCAATGTTATGTTTTCTAGACTGAGAAATGAAATTTTTGAATTTTAATTGTTTATAGTCATGTCATAAATCCATAATGATATTATGTAAGTGTAATGAAAGAACTAGTCTTATACTATTCTTTAGAGGTTAAATGACTTGCTCCAGGTCATGTTCAGTTGTAGTGAGAACTAGATCCCAAATTTCCAGATTTTAGGATCCTAAGAAGGATTTTAGGATCCTCATCCTTTCCTCCTCCTATCTGTGCCATATCAGTGATATACTCAGTACAAGTATCATTTACTGACTGAATTCAGTGACAGAGTATAATTCTTACTCCATATTTTAAATCCATTTTATGATACAATATCACACTACCAAACACTTGTTAGCTTTGTGTCCTTTCCCCCTTTGAAATAGTTTTAGCAAATGAAATTACTGAGGGATTTATTTAAATTGAAGATTGAATTTTGTTATACATTTTTATTCAGTTTCCATAGCAACAATTCAAATTTGACAATTTGCCTCTAAATTACTTATTGTTATTAGAATTCCATTTCATGTCTCTATTGAAACTAAATAATGTTAAATAATGACCTTGAGGAGAAAAATCTACCACAACTAACTGGCTATGAAAATAGCTTTAAAAACATTCAGCTAATTTAAATTTAATTTACGTCTAAGCCTTAAAGCAGCAGTCACGCCTCTACTCTAAACAACAGGAGTGACCTAAATGGATACAAATGTTTTCACATGAATAAAACTCCTACCTAGGAAAGAATTATTATTTAATTTATAAACTTACTAGAAAGAAAAAATCCAGCTCTATTTTATGTATTTATATTCATCTTATTCCAAGATACTTGAAACTGCAGGTCTAAGGTAAAAATGAGAACTCTATAAAGAAGGATAAAGACGGGAGGGGGGTTCCAAAGAATATTTTAAAAATATTAGCCTAAGTATATTATCATCCTCTTGCACAGTCTCTTATTTTTTCACTTGAAGCTCTGTGAAGTGATCCCCCCAGGAGAGAAGATAAACCATAAAGGTGTGGTTTTCTATGAATGCT
The DNA here is from genome assembly GCF_000247695.1 of Heterocephalus glaber. Next base: position 7,555,576 of record NW_004624840.1, on the reverse strand, counting down.
TGTTACTTTACATAAAACACTACTGTGTTGAATGTAGTAAATCTATATAATGATGGTTACAAGCATATGAGGATGATATCATCTAGTGAGTGGGTATATCATAGCCAGTCACTGTTTTGATGTTAACCTCTGTCAATATTTAGTCTTCACATCAAGTTTAGAAGTAAACAGAATGAATCTTCCCAATAGTTTATAAATATCTACCTACTCTTAAAACTTTTCTAAATCTCCCCCTTCCCTCTCATCCACCCTAAACCCCTCACTGAGACAAAGTCTTTCTATATAGTCCAGGCTGGCCTTGAACTCACTATGTAGCCCAAGCTGGCTTCAAACCTGTAGTGATCCTTCTGCCTTAGCCTTCTGGGTACTAGGATAACAGGAATGCACCATCACACCCAGCCAAATTTCTATTTCTTTCATCAAATATTCTTCTGCTGGGTGTAGTAGCTCATGCCTGTAATTCTGACACTTGGGAGGCCAATGCAGGAGGATCACTGTGAGTTCCAGGTCAGCCTAAACTACTTAGCCAGGCCCTATCTCAAAAAAAAAAAAAAAATTCCTAAAGCAGTGTCAGTCTCTTCTTGGACAAACCAACTGAATGGAACCACAGAGGGTGGAACCGAAGAACTGGAACAGAAGAACCAAGCAGGCAAAAATAACATTCTTTAAATTTTGGTAAAATTAGTAATATAGATAACTGCATACATGCATATGAATGTTCACATTCTTCTTTCTCTTAGAAGCTGTACTGCCTTCCCTGAAGCATTTAAATCATCAGTCTTCAATCATTACCCTACTGTAGTGTGGCAAGATGTTCATTTCTTAAAAATCTACAAGCCCTTCCTTTTCCACGTCTCTCTACTGTTAAGACCACAAAGTCCTAATAATATGCTTTCAACATATCCTTATTTTCTTGCTATACTAAATCAATCTATATTCTATTATCTTTCAGGCTACTGAATCAGAACCTCCTCTATGATTTATTTTGAGCACATGGTTTGGTACAATTAATAACAACATTGTTCTACATGGCTGTAAACACTTTTTGCATATAATCAGATTCACCCTTAATAAAAGTCTCCCATTCATGCTCTTATCATTTGTCTTAACACTGTACCAATACACTATAACCACTATCACCAATTTCCATCAGTGAGTTGAGATAATTCTGAAATTAATCCATGTGTTGCAAAGTAAAATGTTTGGGGACATCCAGCTTTAAAAAGCAGATCTGAGGGGCTGGGGATTTAGCTCAGTGGTTCCGCCGCCTGCCTCGCAAGGTCCTGAGATCAATCCCTGGTACCAAAAAAAAAAAAGCAGATCTGAAAATCTTGACTGGAATAGTCCCAGGCTGCTCCTCTGCTTCTTACTGACCATACTAACAAGGCTTGACATATATATCCAGGAGAAATATCACTTAGTGTTTTCCACTCCTAACTCATGCCAGACCATGAGCCTTAACATCAAGACCTATGACAAGCCATACAAAAACAGCAACATGTAGATAATAAGGAATCAAGCAAAGAGCACATGTCTTCCTGTTTTTCAAATACATACCATAGTATAATTGTGAGCCACTTTATGCAAATCTGTACAACCTTGGGCATCAGCAAAAGAACGGATTCCAAGACAGTTGGATGGGTGAAGCTGTTTCATTAAAAACTTACAGCATGCCTCCACAACCTGCGAAAGCTGAAGGAGGCAGGCTGTGGATAACAGGCACTCAATATTATCTTCTTTTAATTCAAGGCGGCCTTAATGATAAAAAGAAATTCCATTAACTTAGGGAACTACATGAACCTTATTTTATAAAATAACTGATGTTAAACAGTAATATTTCTAAATAAGAGCTCATTACATGTACTGTAGACCAAGAAAGTTTAAGACATTCCAAAAAGAATAAAAAAATTAAGTATGCAAAAATTTGTTAGCTCTTTATGACTTATTTCCAGAATTTTAAAATGACGCACTAGTTAGAAATTTTTATCTACTATACATAACTCCATTTTAAATGCAAAATTTTGGCTATATAAAATAATTCATCTAATTATTATATTAATATTTAAAAATACCATTCAAAATACACATTCAAAAGTGTGGCATTTTTAACCTATTTAAGGTACCACCAGGGGTTGTGATAAAAATAGCAGATTAATTGTTAGCCATGGCATGCTTTATTAAAAGCAGAAATCTGAAATCTAATAATGTAACATAAATCTAAGAGGTTTTAATTTAATGTTCAGACTTACATTACCTGTATATGCATACTGAATCAAGGACCATAACGAGTTTGGCTCTACACCTTCCATTTTTATTTCTTCCTGTCTTGCCTCTCTGACATCATTAGTAAACATGGCAGCAAAATAATCTGAGACAGAGGAGAGCACCAATCTGAGAATACAAGAGGGGGAAAAAAATCAATGACTACATTCAAGTTGATGTTCATTAATAAATGCTTTATCATCTTCTTTTTAAAAATTCATTACCCATAGAAAGTACATGGTACTGGGAAATGCAGTTTAAGTTTGACAAATTGCTTTATGCTCTACTTCCTTCCTTTGAATAATAAATCACCATTACTGAAAATTTTCTGCTGAGGTAAATGATTTACCTGTTCAGTACTCAAAATACTGTTTATAACATTCAGAAAACAAGGTACAAGCCCACAGCATTAAATTGATCACATTAATAAAAGGAAAAATGTAAAGGTCATTTTCTGTTTTTCATTTTTGAAAATAACCTAAGCTATTTTAAAATTTTAATTGTAGAAGTAACAAATATAGGAGATATATTTGCAAAAGGTTTATCAAGTTATTTTAAATTTTTGATATTTTATCACAATATATTATGTATTTTATTGTAAAATAATATTTATGTTATAATGCTACACAGCTGTAATATTTTTTCACAATACATTATATGTACTGGCTGTCTGCAGGATTTCTGACAATTGTGTATAAATAAAAAGTTATAAATATATAGTTTCTGAAGCATGCATTTTTTTCACTTAATCATAGTCTTGAAGATATTTCTATGTCAGCACACTTACACAGATTTACTGTATTCATTTTTTAGAGAAGTAAAAATTTTGATACAAATAGCGATGAAGCTCCTTTTGTGTCCCTTTCTAACTCCATTCTGCTACCTCCTCAGAAGCAGCATTGCTGAGTCATAAGGTTTGCCAAATTGTTTTCCAAAGCACTGTACCACTTTAGACCCCCACCAGCATTGTATAAGAGCTAACATTTCTCCATAATACTGTTAGATATTAAAATTTTGGGCCATCTGCAAAATGTTCCATGACATGCCATTAATGTTTTCATTCAGCTGACTGCTAGTGTTGTTGAAGATTTTTTCAAATATTTATTGGTCACTCAGGTTCCTTCTTCAGAGAACTTCTTATCCATTAATTTATTCAATGAACAAATACAGATGTGTGCCTAAAAAGTACTGAGCATTGCTCAAGATAGCTCAGTGCACAAGACACGAAAACCCTTCCCCATGGAGTCTTACATTTTAAAAGAAAGGTAGAGAAACAACCAAAAAAAGTAATGGTATAGTGTATTAAAAAAATAGTAAGTGGGGCTGGGGATTTAGCTCCGTGGTTCCAGCACCTGCCTCGCAAGCACAAGGTCCCGAGTTCAATCCCCGGTACCAAAAAAACCCACAAAAAACCAAAACCCACAAAAAATAGTAAATGGGGGGCAGGGGATTTAGCTTAGTGGTTTCACCATCTGCTGTCCAGGTGCAAGGATTTGAGTTCAATCCCCAGTACAAAAAAAAAAAAGTAAGTGGAATAAGGAAAAAAGGTTGGGTAAAGACAAATGGGAATGGATGGTGAGTATAACAGGTGGAGTCACTGGACGGTGATGTGAGCTGAACTTGAAGGAGGTGAAGAGTTTAATCACACAGGAATCTGGGCGCAGCATCTGGGCAGAAGTAGCCAGCACACAAGTCCAGAGGCAGAAGCAGCAAGCCTGGCAGGTAAAGAGCTATTATGGTCTGTGTCGTTCATGCACAGGGAGCAAGGAGAGCAGTGGGACAGAACATTCAAGGTGTAATGGCAGGCTGGTCACGAAGATCACTGAGCTTACTCTGGCTTTCATGTGAGCAGTCACTGAGAAGTTTGATAAGAGGAGTGGCTGGATCTAAGTTTCATTTTAAAGGGTCATTCAGGTAGTTGTGTTGAAAGTAGAATGCAGGGGAAAGGGTGGAAGTAGGAAGACCAGTTAGGAGGTTCCTTTAATGTGTGATCTAAGAAAGGTAGTAATGGCTCACACAAGCATGGCAGGTAAGGTACAGTACTACACTCGGTTTTGGAAATATAGCAATACCTCAGTTCATGAACACTTCTGTTTCCAAACAATTCGGTTTGCAAACAAAAGGATCTGGCAAAATTTTGCTTTTGTTTGCAAACTCCACATGACCACATGACCAAGGCCATCTTTCCCACACAAACACAAACTCAGCCATCTTCCCCAAAATTGTAAAATAAATTAATTTCGTAAACCAAGGCACCACTGAACCACAGACTTCGAGTGCCTCTGTGAAATTCAGGTTAAATATTTTTTCTATTAAACTCATGTACATAATATGACTATTCTGTCACAAGTATATAGTAGCATCTCAATAAATGTACGCTAATTGACAACTCTAAGACCAAGCTCAGTCTTTCCAATGATTTCTTTCCCCTCTGGAGGGGTGTTAACAAAACCTTTGGGACAAAATATTAATTAGCTTTGAAGGGAATAAAAAACCCTTTGGGATCACAGTGGTGATTAACAATGAATAAATGAATGAGTACAGAATCATCAGAAGAAAATGTATTATTCCTCGCTAGACAGTTCTTTCCTTTTTCTTACTTCAACAAATAATACATCATTTTTCTTAAAGGCTTTTTACACTTCTTAGAGACCAGTAAACAGATACATGAGACTATTTAAAAACTGTTAAGTAGATGGGTGTGGTGGCACAGGCCTGTAATCACAGCACTCTGGGAAGCTGAGGCAGGAGGTTTCCAAGTTTGAGCCCAGACTGGGCAATTTGGGGACTTAGTGAAACCCCGTCTCAAAATAAAAGATGTAAAAAAAAATGGGTTGGGGACATAGTTCAGTGTGAAGGCCCTGGGTTCAACCCCCAGTACCACAAAAACAAAGCAAAATATAACAAAATTGTTAAGGGTTCAACAATGTAGCTCAGTTGAGGGACACGGGCTTAGCATGCGTGAGACAAGTTCAATCAGCAGCACCAAAAAAAAAAACAAAACTAAAAATTATTAAGACTTTCAGCAACTCTATTCCACCAGCCCTTTTTTTGCTTCTAACTACTGATAAATGCTAATTTCCACTGAGTTTATTTAAGGAATTTGTAGACTATGGCATGAAAGCTGTTAATAGTCACTGAAGTCTATAATAAACAATATTTACTTATTTAAAGATCATTTTTTTTGGTGTGCTTCTAAAAAGGGGAAATGGCCCTTTTAGAATCATTTAATGTGTAATAACATCATATACACTGTTTTCTTTATGGAAATCCCATCAGATATACCCCTTCTCAAAAGCATAGTAGTTAATGAAAATACTTTAATTGCCTTAAGCAATTAAATTATGCAGAAAAATTTCATACATATAGAAATTTAGAACACAATTACCTGTGAGCTGGAATTCTCCGATCACCAGCAACTAAAATTACATCACATAACTGTTTGTGTCTCAAATAGTTTTCCATTTTTTTAAATGTTTGTTCAGCATGATTAAGGGCTTGAAAAAATTCATCGGATGAACATGGCTCCATAGTATGACAGGATGATAATGTCTGACTACTATTGGATGTCCTAAAATGAAAGAAAACACACATTATGAAATATTACTATTACATTAAAAAGACCTTTTACTAAATTCTTTTAAAGCCTTCCAAGGTGATAGAAGATATCAATACTACCTACACTATTAATGTATATTCCTCATTATAGTACTTTTGTTCTGTAAAATCAATGATAACCCAAGTCTTAATGTATCTTGCAAACACCGTGAGTGAATGTGACACCTAGCTTAGTTAACAGCTACACATATTCTTTGTAGTATGTACCTATTTTGGAGGTCCCTGGTAAATCCAACATCTGCGCTGAAAAAGAGCTAACTTACATTCATACCCGTAGCTGTGCCTCTTAACATTATAATAAAAGGTTTAAGTGATTATCCTTGTCTTTGAAGGCAAAAAAGCAATCAAAGTGTTTTGGAGGTATAAAACCAACTCATCTTTTACTAAAAAAAAACTGGTTATGTTCCACAGTTCATTTATAAATTACATGGTCATAAAAGCATTGTAAAAATAATCCTTTTTATTCTCTGGCCAGTCCTCAAAAGCCCAGGTACCATGTGTATGTTATATTAAAGGAATAGAAATGATCTGAAATTTCCAATTACAAAATGAGGTATATGAAAAGTCCATATTTTTATCTGATTTACTGATGAAATAGGATTTAAATGAAGTTCTGAGTCCATGTTCGTCATCATCTCCTCTCCGGGATCATTTAAATCAAGTAATCTGCATCTATTGGTTATGCAATTAACTAAAAGCCACCAACTGCTGTAACTTAGTTCTCATTTCTCATCAGATGTTAAGGATATTATGATTCTAATGAATACTGTTAAATGTGGCTTCACTGTATCTTGAGAATTTTAAAAATAAAACAACCTTATCATAAAAAGAAAAATAGTCACTAGAGCTCTAACTTTTTAAAATAAAAGAGAACTGAAGCCAAGGAAATTGTCTTCCCAAGCATTATGGTGTTTGTTCATGGCAGAGACAAGGCTGCAGTAGAGACTGCTGTGTGTGTACCGAAAGAAACCCTCTTCCCTTTTTCTCCTGGGAATATAGCTAGATTACATTTCCCAGACTTTCCAGCAAATAGGTGTGTGTGTGTTACTGGGAATTGAACTCAGGGCCCCTGCACTGGGCTACATCTCCAGAGTCCCCATCACCTTTTAAAAATATAAGTTGTGCTTGCTTTGGCAGCACATATACTAAAAATATAAGTTGAGCCAGGGTCTTGCTAAGTCTCTAAGCTATGCTTGAACTGTTGATCCTCCTGCTTCAGCCTCCCAGAGTGCTCGGGTTACAGGTGTGGTCATATGATGAAAATGAATCCTTGCTTTACATAGTTCACCTTAGCTAAAGCAGATGACCTCAGGTTTAGCTTTCCCACACTTCATGTATCCATGGGTTGAATAGAGAAGCCTGAGGACTTGAGGTCAAATAAAGGTTAGGGCATTCAAGCAAGAAGATTCACAGATGATGCTCACAAGAACACTTGTCTTGGACTGACATTTGTTTCTAAAGTTAGCAGCACCTTGACTAACATTCCTTTCTAAATTCTCCCAGTCCAATGCATTTTCAGTCCCACACAAATATGGGCATTAGGAAATGCTCTTGGGTGGTCGAGGGTGAAGTTCAGTAGTTGAGCAAGTGCTTAGCACATGTGAGGCCCTGCATTTGATCAACAGTACCTACCTACCAACCAATCAACCAGCAAAGCTTTTGGAGGATAATACATGTGTTGCACACTATGAACATTACCATCATAATCCAGTAAAATACATACTCAACTTCACATTTAAGATCATTACTATAAAACTATATTAAGCAATATGGAATTATATGCTGTTTATATAAAAGAACTGAAAACTACTTTAAAATCTAGGGAGAAAAACAAGGGTGGTTTGATAATAATAATTTGAAGATTTAAAAACACTAATAAAATTAAGCTTTATACTGTCAAGATACTGACAAACTATAAAATCATTCATGATCTGAGATAAAATGACAATATCTAATTTTCTTAAGAAATAAATTATTTCAAGAACAAAGCAAATAAATCAAGTAATTTTATCGGTTTTGAGACAGGGTCTCGCTATGTAGCCCAAGTTGGTCTCAAATTTGCAACGATCCTCTTGCCTCAGCCTCCTGAGTTCTATTACAGGTGTGCACCACCACACCTGGCCAAGTATTTTTTTCTTAAGGTTTCTATATTTTGTATCATACCTCTTATACTTCATGTTACATTGTCATTAATGACTAAATGTGTTAGTTGAATGTTTCTGAGTCAAATGCCATCATCCAAACAATAATAATGTTAAATTTTGAAAGAACAAAACTTTATAATTCTATCACTAAGTTACTACAGGCTATTTTTGTGATGTTGGTACACACCCAATTAATAGACCATTTCTTTTCTTGTTAAGAATTTCCACAGATTTTGGTTCAGATCCTGAAGCTAAGCAGGATAATCTGGGAGCATTGCATTCAGGGCCTCACTCCCTACGACTCATTGACCAGGTCTCACTGTATTTTCCAGAAGTCCTGCAGGCTGAAGACCACTGGTGTACACTTCAGTCAAAACATGGATATGTTACAAAAATCAGTGTATGATGAACCTATAGTTCAAAACACCGATTTATACAATGGATACTTTACTTCAAAGCATGTTAACAGGATTTGCTTGAATAAAATATTTAAATGAGCTAGCAGAATTTAAGAAATATTTTCTTTTCAAAATGACCATCTAAATAAGCACCTTCCTTGCCTGCCTGCATAACTTCCAGCTCCACAGATGACGCAGTTTCAGGACCTGACCAGGCACTGGGGGCGGGGGCGGGGGGGCTTCCTCAATGCCAGGTGTACCCCATTCCCAGAAAGGGACAGCAGCTGTTATGAGTTACTACTGATGCCTTTACCCCTGTGCCTGGCCAGCCCCGGGGCTCATGACAGGCCAGGTTTGGAAGAGCATACATCCTCCATCATTGGACCCGCTGCCGGTGCCCAGCCCCAGTGCCAATGCAGCTGCTGTGTAGACCATCTCTATACAGCAGCTCATCTCCCTTTTTGACCACCAAGGCCAGATGTTCTGTCCTTCTTGCAAAAAGATGATCATGACTCAGCTGTCCTATGATGCTGGTGCCCTCGCCTGGCTCTTCTGCGGAAGCCTGTGCCTGCTGGGGTACACAGTGGGCTGTGGCTTCATCCCCTTCTGTGTGGATGCCCTGCAGGACATGGACCACTACTGTCCCAAAGGCAAAACCCTCTTCAGCACTTCCAAGATCTTGCAGAGTATTGCAGATATGTTGCTGCAGGAAGTCCCTTACTCTCACCCAGCCCACTCCCTGAAAGAGGTTTCCCTCCAGTGGTCACATCTTTCCATCCTATCTTCTTTTGAGGAGAAGATATCACAAAAATAACAAATCTCCAAACCCTGGAAATTGCTGCATGGAGTTATGCCTGGGACATGGGATGGCAAAGACACTGACCTTGGGTGTTGGTTCAGGGGTTTTCACTTACTTTTCACCCCAACTAACTGAGATTGTTACCCTATCTCAATATTTGCCGTTGGCTGCCTTGGTGGGCCTTTCTGGTACTGGTCTCAAACTGAGAAACTTCGATTTGTCTTATTTTTGAGACTGTTCTGCCAAGACCTTGGCTGCACTGGCCTTTAGCAACTATCAATCTTTATCCACCTCTTCCCATTCCAGTGACAAAAATCTTGCCTTTGAGACTTTCTGGCTTGGCTCTTAGATTCTGCAGTCACAGACTTTGTTAGCACTCAAACTTGCTTAATTTCTTAAGATTCTTTTAAGTTTAAGGAAAGGGCTATTAACACCCACAGGCACAGATCTATGAGGTCAGAAATGTAAAATAAAACAGGGCTAAATTTTATCATCCATCTGCCTTTGTTTCTTTGTGTCAGATCCTTGGCACCACTTTATATAAAGGGACTTTTTTTTTTTTCCGCGTGGAGCAACTATTAACAGTTTTCATGACCTGCTTTTGATCTTAAACATCTTTAAACCCATTTTTTTTAGTACCAGGGATCTAACTTGGGACCTTGAGCTTGTGAGTCAGGCGATGGAACCACTGAGCTAAATCCTCGGCCCTTTAAACCCAATTTTGAAAGGAGGGATTTACAGAACCATTTTTTGTAACTATATGACCGGCATCATTTTCCCATTTCTCCAGTCTCCCCCTCCCTCCAGACAGGGTTTCAGGATCTTGCTGTTTATGCCCACGTTGGTCTTGAGCTCAAGTGATTCTCCTGCCTTGGCCTCCCAACTAGCTGGGACTACAGGTGGCTGTCTTGTGCCTTGCTTTCTGTATGGCAGAAAAAGAAATGGATATTTTTACGCACTGCCTCTACATGGGTTTAGTGTGGTTCTTAAAAAGTTCTCAAAGTAGGGCCCCTCTGGGGTTCCTGGAGTATGAGCAGAGGTGAAAAAAAGCCCAACAGGGTTATCAAGTCTTCCAACTGCCACCACATGTTAAATGAACATATTAGTTCAATGTAGTAATTCATTGACATTTTTAAATATAGAAATTGCGTCCACTGTTCTAAACAAAGGATCAAAAGAAGTGTAGACTTCGGATTTGTATCCTATTGAAAAGTAAAGCTATTGCTCACAAAATGAGCACAAGGAGTAAGGAACAGAGATATTCAATAAAATTGAAGAGTTGCACAGCTTTCTGGCAATTCATGTATTTACTTTTTTTTTTCAGTACCGGGGACTGAACTCAGGTCCTTGCGCTTGTGCAGCAGGCGGCGAAACCACTGAGCTAAATCCCCAGCCTTTTTAAAGATATTTTGACTTTGCACATACAATTTTTTTTTTTTTGGTACTGGGGATCAAATTCGAGTCCTTGTGCTTGCAAGGCAAGCGGCGCAACCACTGAGCTAAATTCCTGGCCCTGCACATACAATTTTAACAGAAGAATTTACTTCAAAAAATTACTGTATACCCATACAACTCATGGACACTAAACTATAGGCATTAAACAATTATACAGAGAATTTTTATAATTAGAAGAAACCTATTCGGTCATTCTATCCAACTGTATTGTTTTGCAAATGAGAACATAGGAATTCTATTTATTTGTCTTCACATCTTGTACTTTGCTGACTGTAACTTTGAATCCAATCTTTATTTCTCCTACAATAATGAGTTTTAGCTGGACACATGGCTTCCCAGGTAGAGATCATGTTTCAGAACCTCCCATGTAACCAGTTGTGGCCATGTGACTGTTTTCATCAATGAAATGCAAATAGCACTGATACATTCAACCTGTGTCACTGGATTAATATTCTCCCTTTTCTTTTGTTGGTCCTTCCCACAAGCTGGAATGTGGAGGGGAGAGGAGGAAGGTTTGACCAGGCAGAAAGGATAACACCCTACAGGATGGAGAAAATAGTACAGAAGGAATATGGGTCTCTGAATGAACTTGTGAGACAGAACTACCTATCTGCCCTGGGCCACTTGCCCAGCTGTCAGGAGACAGAGAAATGAACTTCCATCTACTTAAGCCACTGTGTGTTTGAATGTCTGTTACATGATCTTAGTCTATGCTCTACTAATGTACTTCCTGAAGTGACTGATGTGTTTGTGTGTGTGTCCACACATGTGCCACTGTTTTCACGTCTAATATATCTGATTCTGAAACTTAAAACCTCACTATCCAGTTCCAAATGGAATACAAATAAAATAACATGTGAGCAACATGTAGAACAGACAGGTTCTTCTGCTTTAAAATTTTGGAGTTAAAAGGGCCCACTGTGGAATTACAACACTTACAGCCTTTTCCTAAGGTGATTTGTCAGCTTTTCCTTGGAATTCTGAAAATTTGTATGATTTCAGTAAGTTCTACTATGTTTAAATCATCCAGTCAGTTTCAGTTCCTTAAAACTAAGAACCCTGACTGACACAGCACACAGGCTTCAGAGGGTTTACAAACTCCTTGAACTAGGTACTAAGTAATTAATATACACAGTATTTTCTGGGGAGAGCTTAGATAACTTATGTCAGATTCTGAAGGAAGCTCATGATGTTATGTGTATATATGTGTGTGAGGGAGGACAATGTAATACTGTATATCTTTCCCAGGTACGAGAATATAGATGCACTTCTTTGACACTGCTAGAAACAAATTTTATTTTCACGTGTAAATGTGAAAGATTTAAATTTAAAACGGAACCAGAATTAGACTGGATCAAACAATGAGATCTAGAGACAACAAAAAGGAGGCCAAGCTAAAAAGAGACAGCTGGGCTGGGGATTTAGCTCAGTGGTGCCATGCCTGCCTGGCAAGCCCAAAGTCCTGAGTTCAATCCCCGGTACAAAAAAAAAAAAAAAAAAAAAAAAAGAAAAAGAGAGATAGCTCTTTTGGGGAGAGGAGGATGCAAATGACTTCAAGATGAGGCAAACAGTAGTAAATCAACTGACCAAAAAATACAGCATTCAGGCTATCTAGCACTGAAACACAGAGTACACAGCAACCAGTAAGGCAGAAGTTTGGGGATAGAGTTGTGACTGGGTCGAGAGATTGTGCCTGTAATCAGCCAGGCTTGGCATTCTCAAAAGCCAGCTGAAAGAGAATTAACTGGAGAAAGAAGGTAAAACTGGTTACATTCAATAATTAGCTAGTTGTTAATCCAAAGTGAACTCTATGGTTAAATGAGCAGCAATCTGTATACAGGCAATAATGTTTTATTTAAGACCATGAACTCTCTACCACTTAATTGGTTCAAAAGTCAAGTTATTTTGAAGTGATCAAGGTCAATATCTACAGTGATAAAGCAGGTTAATAGTATGTCCTCTTGGTATAATGTGAGGAAAATGATACTGTACCTCTATGGTATTCCCCCTCCAAACCCATAATCTCAGTCTAATCATAAAAAAAAACAGACAAATCACAAGTGACTAGGCCATTCTACAAAACAACTGACCAATATCCTCAAAATTGCCAACGTCGTCAAAAACAAGGAAAATCTGAGAACACGTCATAACTGAGAGGTACCTAAGGAGACATTATCAATTAATGTAATATGGCCCCTTGAACAATATCCTGGAACAGAAAAGGAGCGTTAGGTAAGAAGCTAAGAAAATCCAAATAAAGTATAGACCTTAGCTAATTAACAGTAATAAACAACAGTGTATCAATTTGGTTCCAGAATAGTAACTGATGCTCCATATTAATTGTAAGATATTTTAAAAAACTGGGTATGGGGTATATACCAACTCAATGTACTATCTTTGCAATTTTTCAAAAAATCTTACACTGTCCTAAAAATAAAATTTTTTTTTAAATGTAGCTACTTTATTAACTGTGAGCAAGTTAGTCTTTCTGTGCCTCGTTTGTAAAATAAGAATTAGGTTAATCTGATAATTACAGCAGCTTAACTAAAAAAATGTTGTAAAGACTGAGTTAAAAAAATAAATGAGTTAGTATATTAAAGTGCTTAAAACTTCTTGTGTGGCTCATAGAAGTACCCAGTGAGTAACAGCTATGATTATTTTTAAATATTTTTAAAGTGCAATATTTTATTCTAATTGATTAAAATATAGTTTAGCATCTACAATACTTTACAAACAAATTTGAAATAACGAAATCCCACCAATTTAAAAGATGTAAAAAATTACTTAATTTCAAAGTGACTAAATCAAGTGGAGTGTAAACTGTTTATAGTTACATGATGGATCATCATATAAACGTTGCTAGCCTGGTAGGAATTTGTCTAGAATTATGGTCTTGGGAACCTATTACATAAAAGGTGACAACTCTGTTATATAGTCCAAAATTCCTCAGGGCATAAAAACCAAAGTTTATATTGGTGTATCAAAGCAATGACTCAGATCACCCACAGGAGAAATGAACCAAGGCTACAGAACCAAGATCAAAACTGAGAGGTGAGAAACTTTTAAATCACTTAGATGCATGGAAGCAGAAATTATCAGAAATCTAATGCTCAAAAAGACATATCTCTTAGCTAGAATATACCTGATAAAACATATTATCTTCAAATGATGCCTCTTAATGGCCTTAAACTATCCAGATCCATGGTGGGTGTTGTGATTCTGAGTATGCAAAACCACTCTGCTATCTTCTCTTTTCTAACAACTCAAAATTTTAGTTTAAGTTCTGACATCCATGTAAATATTATGACTGCTTAAAGAAGAAACTAGTATATCATATATATATTTCTCATTATGTCTTCAGTATTTTAAGATATCAATCTATATAGCAGGTCCAAAATGTGTCTTATATATTTCATTATTTGCAAATACTATATAAGAAAAAGAACTGTTCCCAAGTTATATACAAAAATTTGATGAATGTCATTGTATTTTCTTTTGACATTAACTGTGATGGGTTTTGATTTGTGTATAATAAGAAGGGCAATCACTTAGGGAAGTCTGACTGCTCACTTAATCAAAAAACTGAGGGCAAAAAATGTACTCTCATGACAAAGGTCAAAGACTCAGAGTGAGAGGTGTGAAGGAAGATTAAGAATTAGATATATTTTTAAAAAAAGAATTAGATATATTTAATCTAGTAAAAAAATGGAGAAGTGAATACATACAAAGGACACTCTAAAATCTAGAATGTTTCCTTTAATTAGTACAGTGTTTTAAGACTGAAATCTCAAAACATCTGGAATACAAAATTGCTTTGACATCTTCACTTCATAGCTAAGTCAGAGACATTTTCTTTCAGTACATTTTATTTTTGAAATAATATTTCAGGAAAAGTTTGGTCCCTGAATATGTGAACTATTTACTCCCATGTCTGATCAATTTTCTTTTTTTTTGGTACTGGGGATTGAACTCAAGACCTTGCGCTTGTGAGGCAGGTGGGACACCACTGAGCTAAATCCCCGACCCCTGATCAATTTTCTTAATCAGTACTTTATAAATAACTTTATTTTAGACTTTTAAACTATCATTTTGCATTTCCTGTAAATAAAAACATCAATTTTAAATGCTTCAAGAATGAATATAACAATTTTTCAGTCAAAATAAAATTATTTTTCTTTCATAATGAATACCCCACCAGGAGAGTATTTTAATATGCATACCAGAGAACAGATTAATTCAACTTCAGGAATCATTTGCTATGCAAACTACCTTTTGTTTTAAACAATTATAGTAATCAATGTATGTACAATCTTCCCAAGATTACAGATGTATATAAATTTTGTAGTAATAATTCCTCTAGGCTGTAGATGCATGTTAAGAGTTCTATAACCTATGCCGGTAAAGGAATGTTTTATTTTTTCTAATTTTGCTATAAAACTCTTGATATATTAATTTTCAAATGGAATGATGATTACTGTTTAGTTTCCCACAAAAATAATAAACAATGAATCTTTTATTATATAAGTTATTCTCTTAATGGCAACAAGTTTCCAAAGAAAACACAAATCAAGGAAATCACATTCGCTTAACTGATCTCCCATATTAAAAATTTTAGTGGCTCCTAGTCCCTTAAGATAATGCAATGTCATGAACTAACTTAAAATTTTAAAAATATACTATTTACCTATGTAAAGATATTCCCCTCTCTCCATTACACAAATGATTACAGAGGACTGGTTTATATTTTTTATCATTCCAACACCACAGTTCAGAATTCCATGTTCTAAAGATTAGAAGAGGAAAAGTAAGAGATACTTGAATATATGAATTAATTTTATCTCAATGCCCCTTATAATGCCTGTAATAAGAATAACCAATTTACAAATTCTAAGTGTATACAAAATCTGCAAAAAAATTTTAAGACAGTAATCAAACTAGCTTTGTGATAAGCTTTGTGCTTTTAAATATTTAGAAATATTTTTGAGTAAAAATGAATCTGAATGATGACTTTCATGCTCTAACTCCTTACATGATATGTTCTAGTGGTTTAAACTGATTAATAACATCTATTTCAAAGTTAAAGTCAGATGAATAAGGTCATTACAAAATTATCAATTTTTTCTTTATTTTCTTTCTTCTAACTCATTCTCCTTTTTGCCCCTTCACCAGTTACATCAAGCCCTTCTATCTTCCCTTAAACTCTCCTGAAAGAATGTCCTTTATTTCTCTAAATAGCATGAATTTCAGTGAAAGTGAAGGTAACAGGAATTAATAGCTATCATCTTAAAAAAAGACATGTTACTTAGTATCCTCTGTATTAGTCTGGGAGCTGCAATATAGACAGGACAAAGAGAAATAACCACAGAGAAATATTATTGACAACTAAAATGGTGTCAAAAAATAGGGAACTATGATGTGCCAAACCTTTCATTTCCATTAAATTAAAAATTGACTCTATAGCTTATTATAAGCTAAAATGTCACAAAATTTTATACCATAGAAATATCTTTCATAGTTTTGCTATGAATACAGACAGTAAATGAATAAAGCAAACTGCTAGGCAATGATGCATAAAACTGCTGCTTTGTATTATTTTCAAAGCAGAGTCAGATCTATATATGGAACAGAAGATATTTCAAAATGAATTCTATTTGTTGTCATAATTTTATAGAATTGTTAGAACATTTAAAAAAATCCTAGCAAAAGTACATGTTCATACCAAGATACTATATATGCAGATGCATACAGATGTGCATATAATAGATTTTAAATAATAAATACTAAACTATTTAATAACATTACAGAGCATATACCCCCCCCCCATCCCATTTCTAACAGTAAGAAAATAATCAACCTGCACGAACTGGAATCTGATTCATTTTCTTCTTCACTAGTGCCATCATCCACTTCTGGTCTATCCAGCCAATGTGCACCACCACAATCTTCTGCTGTAAACTCAAATGCAGGGACTTCAGAGGTGGATGCCATTGGCCAAGAAGGTGAATTCTGAAAATCCAGTTGGCTGGACCTTCGGTAACCAATTGAAGCCAAAGGCAATTGCAGGCTACACGGATCTAAAAACTTTCTCCCACCGTTTGCTCCAGTCTGTCCTCGATTCCAAAATTCTCCCTGCTGGCTGTCAACTGTAGAATTAGAAGATGATGCTTGATGGCCAAACCACCTCCATCTGATTTTCAAAATCTGTTTCACATCAAACTCTTTACGAGAACCAGACATCCTCAGAGAAACCAATGTGATCGTCTAGGCAACGGGCAAAAAGCACTGCACACAGATTTGTGCATCCAACCAAGACAAGAGAAGTAATAAGCCCTGCTGTACACAACAAACAGATTTAAAGGAAAATAAATGACATTCATATATATATATCTACATTTACTTTTATGCCAATATATCAGATTTTTAAAGAACAAAGGATAATGAATAAAGATGAAACACGGTGGAACATTCCGTTCAATCAGAGCAAACTCTCATCCACCTATCCTGAAGCAGCTAGACCACTTTCCTTGCTCTCCTTTCCCATACTGACCATTAGCTCTCACAAACACTGACAGCATTCATTAAAGTCCTTTCAAATGCAGAACACCACCCCCTTTTCTTAAACCACAAATGAGGGAGACAGAAAGCACTATCCCAGTGCAGTATCTCCGTCTCTACTGTATTAACTGTTTTACTGCCGAAACAAGAAATGTTCCAGAACATTTCCCTTTGTACTTACAAATCACTTTACAATCAAAATATTTATATTTTTAAACCCAGTTCCTTGGTGAGATATCACAAATCAAGTTTTAAAAAAGCATTTTTAGTGAGATGAGTTACGATGTTTTCCAAGCTGTGCTCTTTGGATGGGGGTGAGGAGGGAGGAATGGAAAGGTGGTGTCCAGACTGTTACCTTCTGCCGCTATCTTTTCCTTTCAAAAAGGACTGTGCTGGGCCGGGGATTTAGCTCAGTGGTGCCATCGCCTGCCTCACAAGCACAAAGTCCCGAGTTTGATCCCCGGTACCAAAAACAAAAAAACAAAACAAAAAACCCCCTCAAAAAACCCAACAAAACCAAAACCAAAACCAAAAGGACTGTACTTAATTAATACAGTAAGATCATGGTAAGATTTCATTTGGAACAAGAAAAAAAGAGAGGGGAGAATTAGGATTAAAAAGTTTGAAAACTACGAAAGATCAAAATGTAGCAGTATTCTTTTTCAAATAAATAACCTGAAAGTAATTTTGTTCTATAAATAATAGGGCCACTTCCATTTAGATAATGTCCATATCCTACGGCACTACTTAGAAAAAGGAAGGTGTGGCTCGAGAAAGCTACCAAGGACTGGGATAGGACTATTTCTTGGATGTTCAAGTACCATAATGGTGCACTCTGTTGTCAGCAAAACAATGGTGTGAACATGGATGGCAAATTAATAAAACAAATAAAATAGTTATCATGAGTAATGATTCTTTTAGGCATTGCTGGTTTCTAACCTGTCCATAATTAAATCTAGTTATTGAATCAAGAAATATTTGACAAGTTAAAATATGAAACATTATAATGCTGTAATATTAACATTTCATGACTTACAAAGGCAGAATTTTTTTATTTACAGCATTCAATATCTACTCCTATGTCAAATAATTTCACACAAAGGCAATAACTATACCATCTGAGTGAAAAAAACAAAACAAACGAAAAGCTGTTTTGGAGGCTTAAAAAATGTTGAGGTATGTTTCTTAATTACACAGCTGTTTAGGAGATTAAAAATGACTCATAAAAAAACAAGAATGAGAAGCATGAAAGGCCATGTACAATTCTGTGCTAAATACTGTGGGAGAAACCATAAAAATTAAGAAAGAGAAAGAAGGTATCAGGATGGTGTAGTATTACAGCCCATTTCTTCAGAATAGTAAGAAGTTGTTTAGGTAGAATGATGCTAGATTTATACAAAGAAAGATTAATAAACACAGGAAGTGAGCATACTGACAAGGAAAGAGGGGGAAATCTGTTTGACTAGCCAGAGATAAGGAACAAGAGATAAAGTTAGACAAATATGATGAGATAAAATACCTCGAGCATAAAGTAAAGGTGTTATTAAGTGGACAGTTGAACAGGGGAAATGGTTTTGGAAAATTCATTTGGTGGTATCAGAGAGTGAAATGAGTCTTCCCCCTCTTATGTAGGCATACTCCTCCTCTCAATAAATACCCTCTAACACTACTCTACCTAACTTTATTTCTAACTATTTTCCAAAACAGACACACTGCTTCATCTGTGAAGACAGTCTACATTATGTTGCTCCTTCTTTTATAATGCTGTTACTAAGTTTCAATTTCTCTGGTTTTAAAATCCTACTCATAGCCGGGCATAGCAACACATGCCTGTAATCTTAGTTACTCAGGAGGCTGAATTAGGAGGACTATCAATTTGAGGCAAGTCTGGGCAACTAAGCAAGACTCTCAAAATAAAAATAAAATTCTTTTTAAAAAAGGGGGCTGGGGATGTAGTTCAGTGCTCCCTGGGTTCAAATCCTAATACTACAAAAGAAACAAAACAAAATTTGCTCTTCAAGGTATAGTTCAAGCACTGTCAGCCTTATAAATACTTCATTATTCTATTCTTAAGAATGGTAGCACCAACCTCCCTCCCCAACAAAGGATTTTGGAAACTGAAGCAAGAGTAGATTTTTAGTTGGAATGACTGGCATGCTGTAGGCACTGAGTGG
The DNA here is from genome assembly GCF_000247695.1 of Heterocephalus glaber. The sequence continues at coordinate 7,536,171 of NW_004624840.1, read as the reverse complement.
GCAGGGTGCAGATGATAAACATCTTGCAATACATCATATAGATTGACAGACTGCCAGTGGAACAGTTCATAATGATCTAGCCATTTCTGTACTCTTCACTCAAGCAAAATATCAGTATCTATATGTACAAGATATAAGAGATAGATGAATCGTGAACATATCTTGCTTTTAAGAAGTTTTAGCCAGATATGGTGGTCCATACCTGTTGCCTGGGCAACTTGGTGAGACTCTTTCAAAATAAGAAGGGCTGGGAATTTGGCTGTGCAATCTCTGGGTTCAATCCTTAGGATAGGGGGGGAAAAAGAGTTTAAAACTTGTATTTGACAAAGGAAAGGACAATTAAATGAGTATTATAAAATAAATTTTAGTAAATATAATTTCATATAAATAAAAATTTAAATTAGACTCAATCAATTAATATAAGAGCACTTACCCGATTTTAATTACAGTAAGTGCTAGCTCCAATAGCTAGAAGTGATTTTAGTTGTTTTGTTGTTTGGTTATCCGACTGAAGCCTAACTCAATAGTGGCCTTCACTAAAGGCCACTGGGATGTGAAATATTTCTCAACATAATTCTCTGTAGGAAGAAATTCAAAGGCTTAAGAAGAAACAAAAAAGTGTTAAACTGTGCTCCTATCTCAAAGGGTCCAAGTTGTCTTTTCCATCAGGATTTTGAGATCACACTGGACATATAATACCTCTTTAATGTAGTAGCTGTTCTGAGTATCTGGAAGGCATGTGGGTGATCAGAATTGAAATAGGCTTGCTGATGTTAAAGGGATCTTGGATTGGAAAAGGCCAACCACTACTGCCATGATCATGGCATGCGTGCGCGCACACACGCGCATACACACACACACACAAACACACAAAGAACCTTTTACATGAGTGGACTCATCACAGGCTTTGTCACTGGTTACCTTTATTTGTCAATGTTCTTCCCCTCATTCTCCCCAGTAATCAGTGTAGAGAGATTACTGTACAGCTATTCATACCACTCTTCATATTCCTAAAATCATACACACTTATAGACACATTTACAGGAGCTTCAGTTTTTTCTATAAGAGATCACATACATAATTTTGGCATTTTGCTTTTCTTGCCTAATTTTATATACATATGGAAATTTAAATTATTTAATACTTGGATGATATTTCACAATTGTAAAATAACGCATTAGACTAACTCTTTGCTAATAGCCATTTGGGTTGCTTCAAGTTTTTGTTTGCTACTAAAATTGAAATAAACATACCTGTGAGGTTTTTATGTATGTAGAACATATTCACAGGAGTAGAATAGCTGGGGTAAAGGTATATGTCTTTTAAATTTGAACATTTTAACTTTCCTACAATTCACATTGCAAATGTAAATGAGTGTGCCCTTCTCATCTATTCACAGGCCCAGTAGTTAATGAGTATTATGATTTTCTTACTCCAGATGACACTGGCCTTGAGCTTTTTGTTTATTATAAACATTCACTCTGTAATTTTTGTTTTGGAAATATTTTTTCTAACCTATTTTTCAGATGGATGAAACTAGTTTAAAACTGAAGTTTGACACACAAAAGAAAAGTGTACAAGTCAAAACTGGAGAGCTCAATGAATTACGAGTCAACCAACGGGTGCTCTTGGGTTAAAAAACTGATTATGATAACTAGCACTCAAGAAATCTTCCTAATGCCCCTGCCCAAAAATAACCATCATCCTTAGCATAAGTTTTATCTGCTTTTGAATTTCATTCAGATGTATTCTTTTATTCAACATCATTTTGAAATCAATTTGTTGTCTGGGGGTGGGGGTATAGCTGAGTAGTACAGTAGTTCTCTAACAAGCAAGAGGTCCTGGGTTCAATCCCCAGCACCAACCCCCTAAGAAAATGATCTGTTGTCTGCAGTAGCTGATGGTTAGATTTTATGGCAATATAATATTCCACTTTATAAATATACAACCATTAAAATCCATCTACCCGACACATCTGAATTGTCTTATTTTAAATTTCTGCAAATAATGCTGCTATATAAACATTGTACACATTGTCTGGTACAAGAATGATCTATCTACCTATCTATCTATCTATCTATCTATCTATCTATCTATCTATCTATCTACCTCCAGAGGTGAACTGCTAGATCATAAAGTATATACATGTTCAACTGCCACTGCTGCTACCAATTTACACTCCTACAAGTAGAGCTTGAGAATTCTAGTCACTCCACATGTGGACAGTTGCTGGTATTGTCAGCCTTTTTAATCTTAAGTCATTCTGTTGAGTGTGTAGTGGTGTCTCATTTGTTTTTCTTTTATATTGCCTTGATTACTGATGTTATTCATAATTTTTTCATGTTTACTGGTTATTTGAAGGTCCTTTATCAAACAGATGTTTAGGTCTCTTGCTTTTGTTTCCATCTATCTTTATCTTCTTGATTTGTAGGAGTCATATTTCTGATATTCTCTTTATGACAAATACGTAGTTGCCTTAAGTACTGTTTTGATGGCACTTTAAAACACTATTTTTCTTCTGTTCCATTGACTTTTGCCAAACAATGTAAAACTGTTTCAGGTAAATATTTCTGGAACTCTGATTAAAAAATACTTATTTACAAAAGATCAATACATACTAAAAATTATTACATGGTTAAATTAGCAGAATGGTCTTCATTAACTAGTCTATAAAAATTAGACCCCTTATTCTCTATTTTCCTGACCTTCTCAACTGTTTTCATAACAGTTAAACTATCTGGCATATTTGATGTTTATTTGCTTATTGTCTTTAACTTCACTACAAATTCAATTCCAGTAAACATTACTTTTGGGGCAGCACTGTAACCCCACCACTTAGATTAGTATCTGGCAAACAGCAATGCTCAATCAACATTTTTCTAATAATGAATGAATCCAATAACATATATAACAGCGTAACAAAATGCATTTATATTGTGTTTTTTAGCTTATAAAATAATTTAAGATACTAATATTTAAAACATATTAGAGAGCTGGTCATGGTGGCACACACCTGTAATCCCAGCACTTGGGAGGCTGAGGCAGGAGGATTGCCACTTTTGAGGCCAGTCTGGGCTATATAGTGAGTTCAAGGCCAGCCTGCACTACATAGCAAAACTCTCCCTTAAACAAACAAACAAACCATATTAGGGAAACATTTACCTCTGGTGGCAAATTATTTCAGTATTTTTTACCTTGAGAAAACAATCACAATGTTATTCTAAGAATTTCTTTTTTTCTCAATTTCTTTTTCATTCTCAAGCCACAAAATTCTTATCACTTTGAAGTCCAATGGCTAAACAGTTGTCTTTTCAAACTGACATGTACTTTTTTCAACCTGATTATACACTTGATCTTAGCCAAAAGGCTGGGAAGCTATCAACCTGATTATAAAATTATATTCTGTACTTCTCTTTCATCTTAATAACCTTGATTTAGTTCAAGTTAAACTTGAGATAAAAAAGCCCACACATTACTTAGATAATAAGTGTCAATTATAAATACTTTTCAAAATGTAATTAAAGAATCTACCTGAAATTTCTGCTTTAAATCTTCTCAAATGTTAGTCTGTGAATTTAAAAGATGACATGAGTCAGTATTACAAAGGAAACAACGATATATCATTAAGATAGAGTACAAATGAACACTTCAGCAGTGTGCCTTTTACAGCTATGGCTTCAAAGTCTAATACTCCCATGTAGACATGTAATAAATTTTGTGTGTTCTTTTCCCTGTTTTTTTTTTTTTTTTTAAAATGCTGGTCCAAAGGTGTAGGGGTGGTGGGAGGGGAAGGGGAAAGGAAAGAAGGGAAAGAAAAATTATGAGAAAAGAAAAAAAATGAAAACGAAATCTATGTAAATAGGGAAGGGTGGAGGGGGTGAAGGGTGCACAGGTAATGGGGAAAAAAATAAGAACCAAGATTCATCATGTACAAGTACAAGCACCCAAAGATAAATGTAAACATATTGTATACCTAAAATGTGCCAATAAAAGAATTTAAAAGAAAAAAATGCTATGGCTTCACTCAACAATTTAAATCAGTTATATGTCAACTAGTTTATATAGGTAATCATGATTACACAAATCTTTCTTCCCATAGGTACCAGGGATCAAACTTAGGACCTTGCACTTGTGAGGCAGGCACGGTGCCACTGAGCTACATCCTCGGCCCCTCCATAGGTTTTTTAGGTAACAGTATTTACAAATAATTAATTTTAATGGATCTATGCCTATAGTTTTAAGTATGTAAAATATACTGTTATATCTAATAAAAAAACTAAGAACTAATTTTACTATGCTAGCCCAGCAGCACTTATCTCTAAATTTTTCCTCAATTATAAAAAGAATGAGTTATATCACATGATTTGAAAGTTCAGTAATTCCATGATTCTTTAAAAACTTCATTAGTTTTCTATTAGAATTTGGCTTATTCCAAAATTTTGAATGCTAGCATAATTCTATTAATGTTTAAATTTCACTTAATACTTAAAAATGCATGATGACAGAAAATATCAGTTAATTATCTACCCAGACTGGAAAAAACTTAGGATGTTTTTTAACCTTGAACTAAATTCTAGAAATATATGAGATACTCTGTACTTCTCCAACCTTACAAAGATATTATAAAAGAAAACAACCCTGTATTTAGATAAATATAGAATACAAAGATGGGAAAATAAGACTATAAAATTCATCAGGACAGGGACCACTACATTCCCAACATTTGGTATATTACATGGCATTCAGATATTTAGTGAATTTAAAATCTTAAAATGAATAAATTAATGGCACAGATCTTGACATGAAAGATCTTAAAATCAAGCAGAAGTAGGTCTTGAATGAAACATTTATAATTATTAGGGAATATGTCTTTTACTTGGATGAGAAAGAGGTTCTGAGATGAGGATTTAGAGATACACCTCCTGAAGATGAATGTGGCAATGGTGAAAATGGTTTTCTGAGGGAGGATACATACCATCAGGAGGAAAACTATTTAGAAAATTCTACAGTACGAGAGGCATTTGAAACTTGTCTGGAAGAAACAAGATCTGAAAGAGGGATAAATGTTAAAAATAATACAGAAAAAGACCTTAGGATATTTGTGGCAAATACACAGAAAGAAGTCAAAGATGACAACATTTTCAAACCTTGGTGAGTGGGAGAAGAAGAATGTCATCAATAAGAAAGGAAGGATTTAGTATATACATAAGGAAGTAAGAATATAGTAAATTATAATATAATACGTAATAAATTTTAGTAAATTGGCTGGGGGTTTAGCTCAGTGGTTCTGCCTCCTGCCTCACAAGCGCAAGGTTCTGAGTTTGATCCCCGGTACCAAAAAAAAAAACCAAACAAAATTATGAGGGGTGAGGATTTAGCTCAGTGGTTCCACCGCCTGCCCGGCAAGCACAAGGAACCGAGTTCGATCTCTTGCACCAAAATAAATAAATAAATAAATAAATTTTAGTAAATTATTCTGCGAAGACTGACTATAGTTGCAGACAATTCTAGTTTTAATGATACCTCTAGCAACCTAGGAATAGGGCTCTAGAGCAGAAGGTAGCTTATACAGTACTTAAAAAATCAGAAAGGTGAGAACAGATGAATGATGGGCTGTACCCTGGTTATCTTCATAAAACATAAATATCAAATTAAAATTCATCTGCAATAAACTAAGGAAATCGATTTTGCAATCCACTTGGTAGACTAAAAATCCAACAGTCAAGAACTCTGACACAAACTGAAAACTGAAGTATGGTTTCAATCTAAAAGCAATCTAATAAAAGCAATCTTATTTGTTTCCATACCATAAATAGAAGTGCTATGACACACACCTATAACATTAAGATGGAAAAAGTGGAGTAAATTTTAACCTTTAGAGTAAATTATATCCATTTATATGATCATACAGTATCCCAAACTACTTGTTCAGATAATTTAATAGTTTTTTATCAAATTATTTATTTAACATCTTCTTTATGAACGGTATAGACAGGACTAGATCTTTTGATTCACTTATAGTACAGGAACTGACAATTTCCTTTTAAAAATGCAATAGAGTACAATAAAGATATATAAGAAATTCACAGGATAAACTGTTAGTAAGGTGAGCTGGGACAGCTGCAGAGGCCAAAGATATTTTTCCAGTCAACCTGGAACTCTGGAGTACAGTGAAAAGTTCCCTTGTTAGATGAAACCTATAATTGGTCCCTTAAATGAAAAAATAATCATAAATAAAAGATATTTACATACCCTTAACGATGTTATTTTAATTTGAACATACAAATGCATATTCACTCACAATCTTTTTATACAGAGTTAATGCTATATACAGAATTTGCTAAGAGTCTCCTACTGAGTTTAGGTCATCTTTCTTGCATAAGTCATGCCAATAATAATTTCCATCATCGGGGCTGGGGATTTAGCTTGGTGGTTTCGCTGCCTGCTGCGCAAGCACAAGGACCCGAATTCGATCCCCGGTACCGAAAAAAAAAAAAATTTTCCATCATCATGTATGATTTCCACTCATGGTTCCTACAAATGGAGAGAGAACTTAAAAGCATTTTTCTGAAAGAATGTGAACACAGAATCCATCAGACTAATGGTGTAGGTATTAAGAATTGCTTTCTCTAAGGAGGTCTTAACCATGAAAAACAAAATGTCAGCACAAACAGGGTAGTTAGGGCTACAGTTAATTTGCATTCTGGTTAATTTGCCTCTTATTTCCTTAAGGACTACTAATAGTTAGAAGAACAGGTGACTGGTCTGTGGATTGTGATACAGCATTAAACTTTGATGGCTTTTGTCTTCTTACTTTTATCCAGCCTTCATTCAACATGACAGTAAATTTCTTAAACAACTCTTTTATATTGAGACATCCCAAAGAACACAAGCGAATTCTTGTTTTTACATTTTCATTAGCTTACATGTTTACTAAAGTTTTATAATTACCATAGCAAGTATAACTGTTAAAAACAGGTTTGTGAATGAACACAACTGCCCTTCAGAAAATACTCAAAAGTTAAGTACAGAAATGTACATGTTTGCTATGTAGCAGTCTACTTAGTCTTCAGAGTTCAGCTGGCTGTTGGATCAGCAAGTACATTTCACGGAGGGAAAGGGGGCATCAGGTTAAAACTATACATCAGTTCAGATGTAGTTTGTTCTTCTGTTATTTTTTCCACATTATTACCTATTAATGGAAACCTAAGTGAAATAGCAGAAAGAGCCTAGGTCAATAGCTAAGCCACTCGCCAGCAAGCTATATATTTGGGCAATTCACTTTACCACCTCTGTCCTCAGTTTTCTCGTCAGTGGAGTAAGATTAAGTAGCATGTGTAAATATTAAGTAAGGCTGTGGATTTGTAGCAGCAACTACTATTTCCTACCTCCCTCAACATATACAATAATATCTAAAATACTTTATAGTGAATAGGACTTTTATTTGTCAGAAAAACTGTCAAACAGGTCAAACCTCTTCACCGAACAGATTGAGGACACTGAAGTAAAGTGAGGTGAACTGACTTCCTTGACACTCACAGCTGGTGAGCAGCAGGTTCCATCTGAATCTTTAAGTGTCAGGACTTACTCTAAAGACCATGTACTTCCAAGTATACCACACAATTCTTGCTTGCTTTCTCCCCCCCCCCATTAACTTTATTGGTACATTTTAGGTATAAAATATAGTTACATTCATCATTGGGATTTTGTACCATTACATGAGTCTCTTGGTTCTTATTTTTTTCCCCTTCCCTTGCCCCCCCTTCACCCCCTCCACCCTTCCCTATTTGCAAAGACCTTGTTTCCATTTTTTT
>NW_004624840.1:7511874-7525442 GCF_000247695.1 Heterocephalus glaber | reverse complement strand
GGCTCACCTTCTCTGCCCTAGAAGCTTGGGAAGGCAGCCTCTTCCTTTCAATATATTCTGATTTGGTACAAACAACTACCTTGTGAAGAAGGTAGTTATTAACCTCGCTGGACAAATGAGGAAGTAAATTCATAAAGCATAGCTGACTTATACAAGGTTAAATGTCTACCTCATAGAGTGAACTGAAATTCTTTGTCAATAAGATCTGACCAAACTAACAGTAAATAAGGCACTAAAAACAGTACTTGAAGAACACATTTCTTATATAACAAGTACTGTTAAGTTCATCCTAGTTGTAATTAAGTAACAAAATGTCACTTATTCACCAAATACAAGTGCCTCATATATAGCTCCCTCTCAATTCCTGTCACTATTTCTTATAAAGCAAAATGTTAACCCACAACAACATCAAAAGTACCCTTTCATCCTTAACTATCTATCTGTATTAATGTTTGGTAGTAAAACGAGAACTTTTTTTTTTTTATAATAGGGACTGAACCCAGGGCTTTACACTAAGCTACATCCCCAGGCCATTTTGTTTTTTATTTTGCTAAGTCACTAAATTGCCCAGGCTGGGCTTGAACTTTTAGTCCTTCTGCCTCAGACAGCAAGGATTATAGGTATGGGCCACTACACCCAGTTTAAAAAGGAACATTTAAAAAAACTGGCTAAATTAGTATTACATAGTCCCCTTTTCAAGCTCATCTATAAAAGTTATCACTATTAGTACTATAATAACTATAGCATGATTGTAAAAAAATAACTATAATAACTATAGCATTATTGCTTTTAAAAATTGTATATTAGGGTTTGGGATTTAGCTCAGTGGTAAAGCAAGAGCCTGCTTAGCATGTGCAAGGCCCTGGTTTTAATCATTAGCACCCTAAAAAAAATTTAAATAGTCCTTTGGCTTAATGATTGGCAGAAAGAAAGAGAAAGAAAAGAAGGAAGGAAGGAGAGTGAGGAGGTTGGTTGGCTTCCTTGCCATCCACTTCTTAGATTTGCTGAATATACTGTACATCTGATGTCACATGAAGATGGAAACTGTCAATACCACAAAGACAGTAGGAAACTAGTGCAAACTTCTTGCCTGATCCATTATCTCTGCCATGTGATGAGACACCCAACTATCTTACACGCTACAAAAAGTTATAGTCTAGATAACCGTAATTTTGTCTTTTACTGACCTGAACTAAATCCAGAAGTGTTTCAGTCTTCCCTGTAGCTTTATGGTGAAGAAGGTAGAAAAGGTAATCAATTAGTATTCTCGAGGCACAAATGTAACCAAAGTTGCCTGGGGCTTCTGAACACAGAATCAACAAATCATAGATCAACTTTATTCTGCTGCAGGGCCAATCATACTTTGTAAATAATGTATTTATGTCAGAAGAGTATAAGCCAGGTAAAGAAAAGGGAGTCAAGGGCAATGTAAGCAAAAGACAGAAGAAAATACTGTTTCTCAGCTGCTCATAATTAGAAATGGCTAATCACTACACATGTTAATTAAGCTCCCTGGCTTGCTCTAAAACTAAACCTAAAAATAATGAATAATAATAAATCTAAAAATATGAAATTTTAAAAGCCAATAATAAACTATTCTCATAATTTAACTCCAGCAAAAAGCAAAATGGGACAAGCTAGTGAGTGAAATGGAAATCAGAGGAGGTGTCCTCTCAACCTTGAAGGGGAGAAGGGGTAACAAATTATTTTTAGAAAGATAAACTGGTTCAGGCTCCAAAGGACCATGCTGAACCTGTCCAGAAATTCTAAACCCATGTAGAACACAGAACTGAGTATTCCTTCTCTGCCTGTCAGATTCACAAAGGAGGGCAAATACAGTATTAGGTTGAAATGAGAATCAACCAGTTCAAGTCTAAATTCTCTCTTCTTTACTTCCCCAGTATAGCCAAAATAACCTTCTGGAGTAGAATTCTTGACTATATCATTTTACCTAAAACTTTTATTCTTTTATTTTCAATCTCTACATGACAATAAAGGCCAAGATCTTTAGTATATAGAGTTTTTAATGACCAAGTAGTCTTCACCTACTTTCTCTGCTTCACCTTTCTCTCAAACTATTTTACACTTTATCCACCATGAAAAGTTCCAACACACTACATTAAAATAAGCAACATAAATATAGAATGCTTCCCAAATGAAAGGCACTGTGGACAATTCAAGTGTGAGTAAATAAACTTTTCACCATTTAATCTTCAGTTAACCCTTTTAGACCTGCTGTCTTGGCAATCTGTGGAGTTTGGCATGTCAGCTGTATTACTAAAGGCACTACTTATGGTAAAAAGATCTCCTTGGTTAGTAAATTTGCATCAGGACTCAGGAACTATAAACAGCTCCTGAGGAAACTATAGCTATGACCTCCCTGTGATGGCTCTTTTTAATCAGCATGTCCCTTTCCGGGATCCTGGAGGCTAGTCTATAGACTTAGTTGTATGGAGTCTGGTGGGACATGGGTTTTTTAAGTTCAGGTAGCTCCTGCAACCACTTACTGGGCACCTCCTCTGTTATGAAGTTCACTCCCACAGATAAAGAACAGTGACGCTGCCCTGCTGGCAAGCTGGGATTCCTGTCGTAGCCTTCTGAGTGGACCAGCCTATGGCATTTCTGAATCTGAGCACTGAGTTGAATCTAAGCAGACATCTTCATTTGCATTCCACCAAGGGTATAAGAACATTTAGACTGACATTCCAGATCTTCTACAACCTAAACCCAAACCCAAACTCCTTCTCCTTTGTTTGCTCCTTTAGCCTAATACTGTATATATCTTTGGTAAATACTACTATATCTAATCTCATACAAAGTTCTTACTTTCCTCTGATGTTATTTTTCTGGGGCTCCCTTTTCCCAGATATTGTATACTACCATCTCCGTGGTACCCTTTCAGCTACCTGCTGAGGTGAAGCTATGGATATTTTTCAACTGGGAACAGAAGAGACACTCCCTAGAAAAAGAATGCAAGGAACTTTGCTAGAGAAGTTAAGTACATCTGACTAATAAAAAAAGAATGGAAATTTATTGAGAATAAAAATAGATTAAGTTGGTAAAGAGATATGGTGATAGCATGTTAAAATGAAACATGTCCAGATAAAGAGTGCCTTGGAGATTAGTTTGGATGGCAGAAAAGAGCAGAGCAAGACAGCATATTAAGTGCTCCTTCTTCCTGCATTATTAGTCATGAGGAAAAGCCAAGGAGTCCTGTAGCAGACAGAAGCAGGTAACTTTTCAAAGAACTAGACAATTCAGTCACAAGTACCTAGGAGAGGAAGAACAGATGACTGAAAGAATTACAACAGAGATGCTATTTGCCAGTGTCTGGGGTTAGAATATAGTAGATCTAAAGCCAGCTCCAGTTCTCCCTTCTTGTAATCAGTCTGTCCCACTAGAATTTGCAAGCTGATCTTAACTGTGTAGAACTTTTGATGGCATCTCAGGTTTCTTTGATTTCTATTAGAACTGCCTCCTTCTCTATTATAAGGTTGCCAGTTACTCTAACTTGTTATTCTCTGGGGTCAACTCCACTATTTCCAAACTCTGATAGTGGCACTGAGAAAAGAGATCTGCTGGAACTGTTAAAGGCTCTAGTTTCAAGTGTGTGAACTGTTGGGGTAAAGCACCTATGTAACAACAAAAAGTACAACAACATAGTACATGTGCAGAGAGAGACTGGTAAGAAATCACACAGACCTAGAGAAAGTAGCCCTACCTCCTAACTTAATTATCATTGATACCACTTGCTGCTGAAGCCCAGCTATCCTTTGGCTTTGGACTCTCATATAAAGCTAAATTCCTCTTCTAACAAAACACTTCTCTTGCTTAAGCTACTTTAAGTAATTTTGTGTACCTTCTCTGGAAATAATCCTTAAGAAAAAAAAAAAAAGAGAGGGGGATAGAAACTTAAAAAAATATATATATATATACACACACACACACACACACACACACAAGAGGTTTTACCATACTGGAAAATTCTGTTAATGTTGGCTTAAAAAGGAAGAGAAAGAGAATGCAAATTAAAGCTGTTTTTTATTGAGATTATAAACTCCCTGTTCACCTTTTTATCCTTACAAGACCCAACATAATGCCTTATATGTATGTAACAAATGTTTATTGAGTGAACATACAATTAAAAAAGAATTAAATTCATTTGACCAAAACAATAAATCTAATTGTGGAATTTTTAACAGCATTTCATTTCAAATTAAGAAAATATATTCTTTTAAATTTTCATTAGCATAATTCTGTTTACACACACAAAAATGCTGTTTTTAAAAAATAGAATACTGAAAAATATAATTTGTATTTGATTTATTCATATTTTGTGTTAACTCTCAGGACCATGAAGACTCTTAGTGAAGTAGTCATTAAGACTGTTCACAACAGATTAGAAAATGCAGAAACAACTCCTGACACACTCAGACACCTCATCTTCAACAAAGGAGCCAAACACCCTCACTGGAGGAAAGATAGCCTTTTTAATAAATGGTGCTGGAAAAACTGGGTTTCAACTCGCCAAAGATTAAAACTAGACCTATATCTCTCACCATCCACTAAACTAAAGTTGAAATGGATTAAAGATCTAAATATTAAAACAGAAACGCTGAACCGGCTGGAACAGAGGTTAGGTAGAACTCTTGAAGACACTGGTGTAGGAAAAGATTTTATGAACCAAATCACAGCTGGCTGTGAACTAGCACAAACTATCAACAAGTGGGATCTCTTCTTACTAAAAAGCTTCTGCACAGCAACAGAAACCACCAGCAGTGTGAAGAGATAACTCACAATGTGGGAAAAAATTTTCACCAGCAGTCCCTCAGATAAAGGTCTACTATCTCAAATCTATAAAGAACTTAAAAAAATCAGATCTCCCAAATTTAAAGACCCAATCCAAAAATGGGCATCTGAAATGAACAGACATTTCTCAGACAAAGAAGTAGAAATGGCAAGTAAACATATGAAAAAATGTTCAACATCACTGGTCATTCGAGAGATGCAAAGGTAAACAACTCTGAGATTCCACCTCACCCCAGAAAGAATGGCTGCTATCATGAAATCAACCAATAACAAATGTTGGCAGGGGTGTGAGGAGAAAGGAACCCTTTTCCATTGTTGGTGGGAGTGCAGGCTGGTGCAACCACTGTGGAAATCAGTATGGACATACCTCAAAGAACTAGGACCTGAAGTCCCATTTGACCCAGCTATTCCCCTGCTGGGTATCTTCCCAAAAGAATTAAAAGAATCATACCACAGTGATATATGTGCACCCATGTTCATAGCAGCACAGTTTGTAATAGCTAAAACTTGGAAACAGCCCAAATGCCCATTAACTGGAGACTGGTTAAAGAAAATGTGGGTTTTTAAAAAATAAAATGGAGTACTATTCAGCCATAAAAAATGAGAAATTAGGAGACATTTATTGCTAAACGGATGCACATTGAGGTGATATTCTTAAGTGAAATAAATACGACATACATGTGTAAATACCGAATAGTTTCTCTAGTGTGAGAAACTGAAAGTGTAAATAAGGACTAAAAGGTATAATAGATGATGTGAAATAGGAAGAAAAGGGGCAGAGGGGAAGGGGAAGTGGGAGGGGTAGGGGAAAGGAAAGAAGGGAATGGAATTAATATGAGAAAATGAAAAAATGGAAAGAAAGTCTTTGTAAATAGGGAGGGGAGGGAAAAGGGGAAAAAATAAGAACCAAGAGAGATTATGTAAAAGGTGCAAATTTCCAATGATGCATGTCATTATATTGTATACCTAAAATGTACCAATAAAATAAAATTAAAAAAAAAAAAAGACTGTTCACAGACTATTTCAGCTTTCCTCCTCCATGGTAAAAAAAACTGCATTTCCCTCCTTCCTGAAGTTAGGTGTAGTTGTATGACTTGTCTGACTAATGAAATGTCAGTGGAAGTCAACTCTTCACTTCTAGGTAGAAGCCTTTCAGGCCAATGTACAATTACTGTATTCACTACAGCTTTCCCACATCCTATCAACTATGGAAGGCTGTGTCGAGATGAGCCCCTCACAGCCTAGGGCTCACAATCTGGAGTAGAGCTCTCATGCTGACCCTCACTGGCCATGTAGGGTGACAGAAGTAAATCTTCATTGGTTTAAATCACTAGGATGTTATCACAGCATAACCCAGCCTGCCTGATATACTCAGCAAACACCTTTCTCATAAAGTGTGGAGAGGATAAATATGAATGATATTTTTGCTTTCGATTTGTCTTTACAATGGTAACATTTTATACAACAGTGCATTGTTGAGAGATTACTTTTGTGTAGAAGTGTCCCACATTATTCAAACTCATAATCCAAACACAGGAATTGAATGGATTCAGTTTTTTTTCTTTCAGTCATGGGGATAAAACCCAGAGGCCTTCATACTAAGGTACACCCCCTGGCCTTTAAAAATTTTTTTATTTTGGGGCAGGGTTTTGCTCAGTTGCCCAGACTGGCCTCAAGCCTGTGATCCTTCTGCCTCAGCCTCTCAGAGTGCTATGATTATAGGTATGCACCCCTACTCTCGGTAGATTCAGATACATTTTTAAACCAGTCTCTCACCACTTCTCATCTGAAACTCAAGAACCAAATATATTTGGATAAGGTGCTATTCCTTGCCCTTCAAACTCTTCTCTACTCAGAAATGAATTTAGGCAGTGAAGGATTCTTTTTGTTTTTGTTTTTCTGAGACAAGGTTTCATGATGCAGTTCAGGCTGGCCTTAAACTCATCATGTAGCCCAGGCTGGCCTTGAACTCACAGCAATCCTCCTGTCTCAGTCTCCTAAGTGCTGGGATCACAGGTGTGCACCACTACACCTGGAGGCAGTGAAGGATTCTTTATATACTATTTCCTTTATATCCTTAAAATGTTTTTCTACCACCCAGTATAGCCTCAGCATTTATTCCATGGATGAATTATGTGCTATAATCACTCTAGTCTTACCAATAAGGAAAGAAATTTAGAAAAATTCATAAAGTTGCTGGAAACCTTGCACATCAGTAGCACAATCCGATTTTCTGGTTTCACATTTCTGGCTCTTCCTACTATGTACCATGCTTTCTAAAGTCTCTTACAGTTACAGAATTTAGGACTTCATAGTAAGTTAGTACAAATTGTTTGTTGTAAAATAACATGCCAATCACATGTTCACAACTAAGAATAATTAATTAAAGTACAGTAATTCCTGAAGAACTTCTACTTGCCTACACTTACTCTACTTTAGAGAAGGTATCCTGAAACACAGAATAGAAAGATGCTCTAGAGGTCATTTAGTCCAACATGCACCTTGCAGAAGAACAATAAAAAATCGTGAAAGAATTTGGAGAAAAATAGTCTTCTCCTCTGACACATAGTAGATTAAAATCTCGACTTTTAAATTAACTTCAGTTTGGTTCTTATCAAACTGATTAACTTCAATGATTTTGCTTTCTAGTTCGTATCAACTTCAATTATAAGAAATACTTGTCAGGCCAGGGATTTAGCTCAGTGGTTCTGCCACCTGCCTTGAAAGCACAAGGTCCTGAGTTTGATCCCTGGTACCAAAAGAAAAAAAAAAAAAAGAAATACTTGTGAAGAACTACCTGAAGAAGAGACAAAATATCTCCCTCTTTAATAAGAGTCAAGTTTATGTATACCAGTATCATAAACTTTCAGGAAATTCTTTAGTTTAAAAAAAAACAAAAAACCAGCACCACCAACAAAGGCAATTGAAATTTGTCTAACCCAGCTATCTCAAACTTACTGACCTCAGGATCTTATTTCAAGAAACAAACTATTCCTTCAAACATGGTTTAGGAAATACTAGTCTAGAAGGTTATGAATGGACAAACAAAGCTTTTAAAGAATTTATTCTCAGTTTTATTACTGCTCTATATTGAAGAATGTTTTTGTCAAATTTACTATTTTCTGTAAGGATGTTTTAAAGATGTTGTCAACTGAATCATAATTTTCCTTTTTATTAGGGCCCATGAGAAAACGTTGATTAGGCCTCATTACTATAAAATGCCTTGCTAGGCAGAACTGATTTTTTTTTTAATCTTAATTGGAATCAGAAACACACTGAAGCCTATTTTAACACTCATCCTTTTTCTGGCCTCAAGGAAGCCCAAAGATTAAACTATGCCTCAACTCTACTATAGAACTTCATATGATATACTTGATATTTTCTTTTCCCTTAACCATATATATATATGTAATTTTTTTTTGCTTACCTCAATATTCTCATTTAGTTTATTTCATCTGATTGTACTACATGACCACTACACTGCTTCAAATAATTTTGGGTACTCTAAATTTATATATTGTCTTCTCTCCTTGCAATTTCGTATTGACTTCTCCCTCCTCGCCCATTACCAAAAATGTGAGTATATTCAACTTTCTGAAAAAGTAGTGTTCACACTAAGTTCTAACAAGACAATGAACATACATATCACAACACTGTACACTCAAACCAGTAAATCCTTTAAACTAGAGAAAAAATTTTACCTCAGTCCCCTAATAACCAAAAAGACTTATTAAATAGTTTCCTAAGAGGAAGCAAGACTTATTAAACTCTTTCCTAAGAGGAAGAAGAATTAACATTTACTGGGGACCAGTAGAACTGCTGGGCACTTAATAACAGCAGTTTCATTTTTAAAAAGAAAGCTGGAAGGCATGGGCATGTACATATCTCTGAAAGGATGCACAAGAAAATGACAATCCTGGCTTGCAGGAGTTATTGGGAAGAGACTTTGTATCTCTCTCCTGCCTTTTGGATTTTGTGACTGTATCAATGACTCAAGAGTATTTTTAAAAAATCAAATGAAACGATCATAAAGACGACCGTCACGGTTCATTATCTGACAAAGCAAAACTTTTTCTGCCAGCTTCTGAATTCAGGAATATGCACTTATATAAATGCCTAAATGCAAAAGTTTCAACCAGGCACGCCCGATCTCTTGGAAATCAAATCTCTTCTTTTTTCTTCACCCCCGAGGGGTGAGGCTGTTACTCAAAAGGAAAACTTAGGCTGTGATGGCCCGCAGGTAAGGGTATCCGAAATGGTTTCCAGTTTGTTTAATCGGTCGCAAGAGTCCGGGAAGCAGTCCGCTCCTCTCGGGCGCGCCACCGACGCCGCGCCGAGAACTTTGCCCAACTCCAGGGCGGCCCGGGCTGCGCGGATCCGGGGCTGAGCGGGCGAGGCAGGCCCGGGTTCGAGTCTCGGACTCGGCCTGGCGAGGCCTCGCCTGGCGCAGCGGCTCCGGGCTGGGACGCCTCACAGCCGCCTTTCCGGCTGAGGAGCGCCAGGGCCGGGCGAGGGGCGCGGAGCTGGCCCCGAGCTCCCGTCGCCGAGGAGGAAGTCGCACTTACCTCGGGCTCCAGAGCCGGCCGGCGGTCACGGCGGGGCGGGGCGACCGGGCGGGAGGAGGAGGACGAGGGGAGGCGGGAGGCGGGAGGCGGGAGGCGGGAGGCGGGGGCCCGAGGA
The DNA here is from genome assembly GCF_000247695.1 of Heterocephalus glaber. The sequence goes on along the minus strand of NW_004624840.1, from coordinate 7,515,953 downwards.
CTGAGGAGAGGGATGCTCGGCCCCTCGCGCGTCCCCAGTCCCTTTCCGGCAGCCTCACCCCCAGCGCCGGCCGGCCGGCCCGCAGCCAGCCACCCTGCTCCGTCAGGCCGGGCCGGGCCGGGCCGGGGCGGAACTCGTCGGGCAGCACCGGAGTTGGCGGGCGGGCGCGCGAGGGGATGGGGGTCAGGGACCGGCTCAACCGTCAGTCCCGGCGCTGCTGGAGCGCCAGCCCGTCCGGCCCCTCCACCAGGCCACGCCCCCTCGCCGGCCGCGTGCCACCCGGGGGACTGGAGAAAAGGAGAGTGGGCAGCGGGGGGCGAGGGGACCTCTTGGGGGAAGGGCTCGGGCGAAGAAGGGGCGGGGCACGGCGGGCCAGACACAGATTCCAGTTGTTCCCCGCCCCTTAAAACTGGGTTCAGGGGAATTCCTGGGAGTGCAAGTTCTGGAAGAGGTCCCTCTGCAGGGCTGGAAGGCCAGCAGAGAGCCGTCCTGTTTGCTCCGCTCTTTGAAGAAACTTAGCAAGAGGTTTTTGCCTTCTCCAGCCCCTCACACCTTTCCCCTTGCGACAATCTGATAGTTACAGTGCTCTAGGGAGTGGCTTTGTGCCATCACAATTATGATCATCAATACCATAGCATTGTTTTCCAATGGTGGGATACTAAGAATCTGAAAAAATAGGTTCTTTATTCAATCCTCTAGCAAAGGTATATTGAACTCCTACATGCTAGGTGCAGGGAATAACAAGAACTAATTTACCCAGAGCCTATATACCAAATACTACTCTAAAGCACTTTATATATTACCTCATTATTGAGTTTGACCAGAACAGCTATATCCCCCCTCCCCCCATAACTCAAGGTGGAGCTTCATTCTTCTCAGAGTGATGTGTAAACCAAGTGCTGGACTGCTTTTGTTTCTTAAAGTAATCCCTATATTCTTTCTTTTTTTAAAATTTATTTTTGCAGATTGGTTGTTTGTCACTGAGACCTAGCTATATTCTGTCTGTGATAGTTAAATGTGGCTATTTCCTCCAAATGACATTTGCTCATATCTTCAATACATCTCCATAATAAAAACCCGGTACAAAGCAAGTGGTCCAGAAGACTAATAATTGAATAACACAACCAAATTGTGGTAGCAGCCTGAGGTGGCTGGAAGAGCTATTTAAGGATATTTTGTCCATTCCCTCTTGAGGGAAATGGTTAGAAAAACCCACATAATGTAAAACCATGAAGTACTGAAAGGAACTGCTAGTTCAAAGGGAAGAGGATGGGACGATTTAACATTGTTACAGTCAGGAAGAAGATACATCACAAACTCTTCCACAGCAAGCCCCAACCACGATGCACAAGATACAATTTATATCCAAGCTATGTGGAGAATACACCCTCCACCCTCTTACAACAGCACCTATATCTACATGCATAGATAAAAATTGCCTCCATAGCATTGTCTTTAAGTTAAAAAACAGTTTGATTTAAACTTCTAGCCTGAAATTTTGGAATTTGATACTACTTTTCATGCCTCTGCTTTTTTTCGGCATTAACATTTGTGATCATTAACAGCGAGTGACATTCTTCTCATTGTTTTTCCTTCTATTCTTCTTGCTCATAGTTACTTCTTATTCAGTTTTGGAGTTCTAATTCAAGCTTTTTCTTTCTTATTTATGGTGAGAAGAACTAGAAAAGCTTTGCAATCGAATCATATTTTAATTGTAGTAAAATTAAAACCAGCCTTAAGACGTAGGAAGTCTCATACACCTTCCTTTCTTTTTCCCTGTCAAGTATATTGTTCATTCTACTCTGAAACCTGTTTCATTTGATTTAGTAATCTGGATTTTTGGTTATTTGCTCCATCAGCCCAGGGAAAGCAATGAAAATGCTCTCGTGACCTGGCTCCCTACTGCAAGCTTCTGCCCCCGCCACTCTCTCTGTCTTGGCCTCTCCCAGCACTGGATCACTTTCTCTTCTGCCTAGAGCCAGACTCTTGCTGGAGAAGCTTCTGCGTGTCCCTCTGTCTGGCAGGCTCTTAGCTATTCACAAAAAGGTCTCCCCCTTCTTTCATTTTACCTTTCCCAGTCAGGAAAGGTGCATTCTGTGCAGCCTGTGGAAACCTGCAGCTCCCTCTCCTTCACCTCACTTCTCAGCGCCCAGAACACCTGACATCTGATTGTCTACACTGGAATGTAAGCTCCACCAGAACAGAGCTTTGTTTAGTTCACTATTGAACAAATAGTTTTTGCATGGAAAAATGACTCCACATAGGAGAGATAGCTTGTATTCTTCTTTGTTGTGGCCAAAGGCTTTCATGTGATATATCGAGTCATATGTCTTAGGCATATTTCTAAAATGAAGCCCAGTTTTACTCTTTTTAAAATTAGAATTGGAAAAGGCTGTTTTTATCTCTCATTCTGACAATATTGAGCAATAGCATTTGGAGAAGCACTTACAGCTCAGAATTTATGCTGAGATCTTACAACTTGGCACATAAATAGATCCATAGAATCAGAGAGTAATGATAGATCAATAAAAGGTATGGAAGTCTTAATATTTGTCTCTGAGAGAAAATACAGCATTGAGCAGAAGTGAAGTAATTAAACCTAAAATTTTATTACTGATAACGTGACAAGGTAATATTAATATGATGCCTTTTATAAGTGCTCTAATAATTTTAATTGACAATACTCATGACAGCAAGGTTAACAATTGTTGGAGCTCAGAGAGCTATTATCCAAAATAAAGGCTTCAAAAAGCAACCTCAGAATTTTTAACCTTGTCCTGCGCTAATGTCTTTCAGCCCTCATTCTCCAAGGCAAGTCATAGAAAATTGAAATTCCCCTTCCCCAAGATGCAAGTGAGACAGATCAGAAAAGACTAGATTCTTCTCCCCAATCTCAGACAGGAGGGTTAGTTAAATGTTGTAGTTGATTGACAGCTACAGGTGGGCCTGTCCTGGAAGTGTTATATCCACTCAAGAAGATGTCTGCCCTGACCACAGGAGGCTTGAAGTTGGACCAGTCAGCAGGCTCCAATTCAGACCTATCAGTAGGCTCCAATTTGGACAAATGAGCAGGCTCATATTTTGGCCAATCACAGGCCTGCTGCTGCTCTAAAGAAAGGGCACTCCCCTCACACTCCTGAGGTTAACCCAGGAGGAGTGTCTGTAGTGTCCTGTGCTATAGTACAGACCCTGTCCCCTAGTGGTCCTGTAAATCTGCCAGTGATTATTTTTCAGGTAGGGTAGACTAGGAAGGACCTGCAAATCTACACAGGATTCTTATTTCTGGTAGTGTGCAGGCGAAGTAGGTTATTTTAAAAAGAGCTATAAACATTAGGGGCTGTTAGCCTTGAGGGAATTCTAGAGACTTGAGAAATTGACAAAGATCAGTGGAGATCGGCAGTGCAGCAATCACCAGTACTATTTCAATGAGTGGCACTGGGTGACAGCCAGCAGCAATCCATGACATTTGATGGGATAATTTGATGGGGATCCATCGAGACCAGCCTCTGCTATAGGATTTGGAGTCCCAAAGTTGTAACACCAAGGGCTTAGACCCACTGGCTGAGCCCCATTTTGCTGATTCATGATTTCCAGAAAGCACCCTTAGCTGATTGGAAACAGGATTCTAGAAACCAGAACTCTTTTTCCTAAAGCTAGCTATAAAGCCTAAAATTATTGTTATAGCTACTTTTCCATGTAAGAGGTGAACACAAGGAAATTCTCTGGTCTAACTTGTTAGATTGTATAACATTAGACCCTCCTTCTTCAGGGGTCCCTTAACTGAGGGGTCAAGAAGAATTCAGAGTTGGGCCTTGGGGCCAGGGATTTAGCTCAGTGGTTTCGCTGCCTGCTGCGTAAGCGTAAGGACCCGAGTTTGACCCCCAGTACGAAAAAAACAAAACAAAACAAAAAAACCAGAGTTGGGCTTTGCCAGATTTCCTTGCTTAGTATGCTTCTATTAGTTCAGACCCTTTTCACCCATTCACATTATTTTTTGTATTAAATTCTTTTATTGGTACATTGTAGGTATACAACACAATTACATTTCTCATTGGGAATTGTACCTTTATATAATGCAT